>JAJOOR010009182.1:0-27927 GCA_036250505.1 Solanum acaule
AACTAATACTTATTAAACTTATTTTAGCATGATTTAGTATTTTTAAATTATGATCATTTTCATTATGACTTTGCAATATTTATTTTATATGATGATTTTATTATTATTTTTTATTGAATATTTTTGTGTCATCAGTACTCATCTCATATTTTGTGTTATTTTTTTAAGAAACACCTTAGATAATTGTATTTTGGTTGGACTAAAGAAGTATTTGGAGCACAAGTTAATTATATATTTGTATGCAAATTTTACCGAAAAAATCCAAAAATCTGAAGAAAAAAAACCGAGGTTTATTAGTTTGGTTTGATTTATAAATTTAAAAATTTGACACAATGGTTTGGTTTAGTATTTGAAAAATCCGAACCAACCCGAGGTTGAAAAACCCGAAAAAATCCGAATTTATTAGTTTGGTTTGGTTTAAAAATTTAAAAATTTTACACAAATGGTTTGGTTTGATATTTGAAAAACCCAAACCAACCCGGTCATGTACACCCCGCCGACCTATATATAGAAAATTAAAAATATTAATTGTAATTGTAATTGTATTCCTTTTCTACTCGAATTTCAAATCAATTGCTCGATCCTATGCATGTATTGAATTACCGAATCACTCATAATTATTAGTAACATGTTATAGCAGCAATCAAATAAAAACTTTCAAAACACTCTTGTTTAAAATTATTTCTTACTTTTTTCATGAAATAGCTCCACCATTAAGTAAGAAAGCATAGTCGAAGATCAATTTTCTCTCATTCCAGTCACCAATGCAGTCATCATTTGTATAAATCAAATCCATTATAGCGTAGTAAATACACGGGAATTTCAACAATTTATTCTTCATTGGTTTTTATGTTTTAAGTTCTTAGAAAAACATGTTTATTTGTAATATACATAAACCTATTAATAATTATTAATTGGGAAAATGCATAAGTACCCCCAGCCTATGCCCAAAATCCCAGAGACACACCTAACCTTTACTAAGGTTCTATTACCCCCCAAACTTAATTTATCTATAATATTCTACCCCTTTTCGGCCTACATGGCACTATCCTTGAAAAAAATGTCAACATGCGCTGGGCCCACAAGATAGTGCCACGTAGGCCAAAAAGGGGTAGAATATTACATATAAAATAAGTTCGGGGGTAATAGGACCTTAGTAAAGGTTAGGTGTGTCTCTGGGATTTCGGGTATAGGCTGGGGGGTACTTATGCATTTTCCCCATTATTAATTAATGAAAACTTTTTTCTTTCATTAACGTTCATCTTATAAATAGTGTTTTTTTTTCTTTGAAAAGTTAAGCACTTGAAAAAAAAAACACTTTCCCTAAAAAAACTACCAAAGACATTGATCAAATGATAAAATTGCTGAACTAGTATAGAAGAGAAACATTCTTAAATGCTATTTATTTTGTGGTTTAGTTAAATCTCGAAAATAAAATTATTATTTATTCTTCTATTTACTCATAAGAGAGACTCAAATTATCTTTAGAAAACGTATTAATATACCTCTAAACCACAACAAATTTTATTTTCATATTTCTTATAATACTATTATCATTCTTATTCTAACTAAGCGGCCAGGTTTACGTGGGAACTCCCCTAATACAATAATAATATCCAAATGTAGGTGATTATATATGTCCAAGGACAAAGATTTTATTTAGCCAGCCAAGTCTTGGATAACATGCATGTGCCGGCAACTTAATAAAACAGTTATATTTGTTAGCATCTCATATATAGTGCAAAAGCTAGCATGGGCACGACACTATTATCCTAAAATTAATTAATTAGGCACATATATCTAAGCAATGCCTAAAAAGCAACACGACACAAAACAATGCATAATAAAATTAAAATCAGCTTTTTGTTTGTTTGTTTTTAGTCTAACATTTTATTCAAAACTTCTTTTTCGATCAAATCGAAAATCATGTGTTTGTTTACTGTAACAAAATAGAAAATTTACTTATGTGTTTTTCTAGGCTAAATGAATATACAGACGGTGCACTACTTTATCTTAAAATGTACACTAGAATATAAATCAATTTGTTTTGTTGGAACGATCAATATTCTTGTGTTTCTTACTTTGTCACTATATATTCATCTTGTTTCTTTGATCGATACATCAGTTGTTACAAAGGATAAATTAAAACTTTTATTTTCATCCTTATTAAAAATAAACGATATATAGTATTTGTCATCTTAAAAAATCAAGCTAGAATTGATTATATTATTTTAATTTTTCCCTGAATCAATAAATGTGAAGAGAGATTAACTAATATAATGAAAAAGAAAGTACTCTTTCCGTTCATTTTTAGTTGTCATGTTGCGCTTTTCGAAAGTCAATTTAACTAATTTTTAAAGTTTAATTAGATTACATTGATTCGATATTTTAAATAAAAAAAATAGATATTCAAAAGCTATACGAAAAATACTATAAATTGCAATTTTTTGTGTATCAATATGATAAAAAGTACATCATAAAATGTTAGTCAAAATTCTTATCGTTTGACTCTAAAAAAGAAAACCATGAACAACTAATAAGGAATGGAGGAAGTAATATTTATTGAGATAAAAAAAAAAGGACAATTTGATCAAATTGCCATTTTAATTAATATTTTCTTAAAAAATATGATAAATAAATTGGATGGGAGGGAGACAGGGAGTAATTTCTATCAAAAGGGGTTTGAGAATACTAATGTAATTAAATGTCATAATGATGGTTATTATTACTGTTATTAATGATAGATGATGTAACTAATTATGATATCTCTCCACATATTGCAAGACAACTATATTACTAATAGATTTTCCCTTAATTAATCCCCATAATAATCATGCAGTGTGTTTCGACATTATTGGTGATGGCCTTCGATTTGATAGCGAGTACTAATTAATGTTTGATACGAGGTAATTTATAGTACTAAAGTATGTTCTGTCTTATATAATGGTGTATAAATATGTTTATTGTTTAAAATGCTAACGTGACTTATATGTGATAATTGTAATTGTGAAGTAAAATATTAGTTTAATAGTTGGAGAGTTATTTTGATGTATCATCATATCAAATTAAAGTTCAAATATAAGTATAATCTAATATGTGTGAATTCTTGAAGTTTCTAATCATTCTTCAAATCATTTTACATCAATTAATAAGAATAGTATAATAAAATAATCATATCAATACTTTTAAAAAAATTATATATATCAAATTTAAATACGACAAGTTAAAATAAACAGAAGGAGTATCTTATTTTTGATTCATAATCAATGCATCAATAACAAGTTCAAGGTCTTGTGACTTGTCAGGCAAATAAACTATAACTAGGAAAAGTTTAATTTGTACCTGCCTGAATATATTTCCTTCTATGGTGACACAATATTTGGCATATAGTCTATAGGTAGGAACATCAAGTATATTTTTCAATTTTTTTTTTAAAAAAAAACCCAAGTAAACCGTATCCAGAGTTGATAATCGAGTTATCAATTATATATGGTTCGATTTCAACTAGTCTAACATCGAATAACACTATTGTTATGACCATTGGATCGAAAAGAGCTGATAGTTGCATTAATTATATAAGTACATAAGTTGAGAAAAATGTATCAAACTTGATACTGATAATTTAGAAAACTAATGTATAATATTATTTTTTCTAATACATTTCACGTAACGACCTTCAAAATGGGTAACGGGTAAGTAGGTGACTTGGTTTACATTAAAGGGAGTTATTTAATAGTAGTCCCAAGGGCAAAGACAATTAAAAACCGTCAAATTAGTGTCAGAGCCTCCCATAAAAAACATTACTTATTACTCAATTTACTGTGCTAGTTTGCTCATTGGAGGACCACCAACTTCATCCACATATAGTACAGTACTACTACTACTTTTTATGTGCTGTCCAAATTCAATCTAAATGAGATTTATAAGCTGTCTGTCTCGACACGACAAGGATAATAACTAGTTTAAAGGTCCGTTTAGTTAGAAATAAATTATTTTAAAATTAATTATATTATATATATGAGATAACTTATCTCATTATTAAAATTTACCATAATCAAATTCTCCTTTTATCTTTTTCCCATTTTCTTTCAAATTTTATTTGAAATAGAGAGTGTGGACAAGTTCTCCTTTATCTTTTCCCCTTTTCATATTTTCTTTTTGCTTGTAAAAAAATAAAGCCACTTTTGGTGGATTTTTTGGTCCAAAGTATATATCACTAGCTAATTAGTAAAGTGTTTAATTTAGTGGATTACATATTTTTGACATGGCATTAGCCAATGCTGAACTTGAAAATCACCATACATAGTGAATCAATAACTTTATATATACGTGTATATATCTAAATATAAAAAAATTACTTTTTAAAAAAACTTTAATCCCTTCGTGTGTCATCATAATTCATAATTGATGAAACTCAAGTTGAAGTAAAAGGCACAACGTGGGAAAGAGGCTTATGTGGGTACTGTGGGGTTCGAATTTAGCTACATTAAATTACTTATATTGATGATGCATATATCGTACACTAGGTTTGGATAGTTGTTATCTATCATTTTTATAATGTTATCTTTGTGTGTTGTATTGTTTTGATAATTATAATGTTTGAATAGATTGTATTATATATATTTTTATCATTACATAATATCATACATTTAATTACAATCTGAATGAAAAGTCTATAAAAAGAAAGTAAGATACGGATAAAATTATTATAAAAAAGTAAGATAAGATATAAAAATAATATAGTTAAATAATTAATAAAGACAAAATAAGAAAAAAAAAAAGGTAATACGCGATCACGTCAAAATCGTTTGTTATATAAAATGAGATTTTTTTTAACCATTATATAAAATGAATTTAACAATACAATATAATACAATTATATTTAAATCAACAACCCAATGCAATACATTTAATGGTAACATATTAACAATATTCTGTTTGACATGTTAAACTCAAAATAGAAAGAAAAGAGAAAATTAAATTGTCGGCAGCGGAAAAGTTTTTCCTTTAATTTCCCACTCAATGTGTCGGATACTCATGTTGGAGCCCGACTAAATCTGAATTTATATTGGAAAGTTTCACATTAGGGGTAAAACGTCGATTTTTTGTTGTTTCCCACCGGGTGTCCGTTCCACATTGGGGGTAAAGCGCCGGAAAATTCCACATTAGGTGTAAAACATCGATTTTTTTTGTTTCCCACTCGGTGTCCATTCCACATTGGGGGTTAAAGTGCCGGAAAGTTCCACATTGAAGGTAAAACACTTTCTAATAAAAGCGACTCCATACCCAAGAGAACTCAAATCCGAGATCTATTAATTGGGGATGAAGAAGTACTTATCACTCTACCACAACCCTAACCCTCGTTGATGGTAACGGAAGAGCTATTATAATTATAAAATTGAAAATCTACACTAATTGAGCTGAAATTAAAGATTCTTAAAAGAACAGCAATAAAATAAAAAATTGCCACATAGTTTCAACATGGCAAAAACTATAATTTTCTCTACAATAATGTACTGTGCCATATATGGGCAATGGCCAATAACAACTTCAATAGAATATTTCTTATTTTCCCAAAACAAGTCCCTGCATATTTTGCTGACTTGGGGAAATCTCCTTCATTCCCTAATTTCAATAATTTGTACTACAATTTTGTCCATTTATTGATGCTATACTAATATTTTTTTCCTTAAGGAGCACTTTGTTTATTAAATATTATATTCTTGATTCTTGTTTGATGTTGAGTAACTTACCGCTATGAACATTGATATCATATTAAAAAATATTTTCCTCCCAACCAAGTACAGCCACATCCAAAATTATTATACTTTCGTTCGGTTTTACTTGTCCATTTTAAATTTTACATTACCCTTAAAAATATTATAAAAATTAATATGAGTATTATATCATAATAGTAATAATTAATTGATATATAATCTTAAATTTTTCTGAGAAAAATATAGAGAAATAAATAGTTAATATTATGAAAGAAATATTTTTTTTCCTTTATATTTTTGTAACCAATGTTAGCAATGGGGACATCTCTATAATTTTGTCCCTTCTTATTGTCTAATCCCATTTCAAAATAGAAAGAGATTTTGCTTTGGCTTGAAGAGTTACTTTCACTTCTCTTAACCGCACGCTTAACCCTCGATTCTTGTTCTATCATGCCAAGAACATAGGACAACACCACAAACACACCACAAGAACAATTTCTTCCTTATTTTTTTTTGGTTTATAAAAAATAACGAACACTAAAGCACACACTTTTTTATTAATTTCCCCCTCAGTATTCCGATCTGTATTCGAGCCCAATTAATTATTGCAGAATTCATTTTGGGCAGCACTCCAATATTTTTCTTTTCAAAACTTGAATTTGAAATCTCTAATTAAAAGTGAAGAAATCTCAATCATTTCACTATAGTCCGTCCGTATTGTTAGGATCAAAATAATCAGATGTCATGCGTAAGCTATCAACGTAAACCTCGAAAGACCTAAAAAGATAAACGAGAAATATACCAAAAGACACAAAAACATTTAATGTGATTAGGTCAATCGACTTACATCCACAAGAAAAATGAACAATCTACCCTATAAAAAAGAGTACACAATATTGAGAACAATAATCTCACAAATTTACTTCGAATAAAACACATGACTGATAACTTAACACTTGTGTTTCACGAATTCTCCCTCTAAACAAAACTCTAAAATCCCTGTAATCACATTATGAATGCTACTATATAAGTTTAAAGGAATAAACCTCTATTTATAAGATCGTAAAATCAAATTATGATAAGAAACTCAGAGCAAACACCAAACACGTATTAAGAGACAAACAGACACATTTAAAGAAACATTAGTACTACTGCTCAAAAGAAAAAAGAAACCAACTGAGTCAGTACTAGTACTTCATCTCTGAAACAAAGCAAGAACCTTACTCTCCACCATTTCCAGTCAAAGGTGGGTAACAACTTACAACTAACATGGGTTTTCCTCCATTATTCCTTTGTTTTCTCTTCATACTCTTTTCACTCTCTGTAAGTGGAAATGCTGAGTTACAAGCTCTAATGGACTTAAAAGCTAGTCTTGACCCTGAAAATGCTTTGCTCACTTCATGGACTGTTTCTGGTAATCCATGTGATGGTTCTTTTGAAGGTATTGCTTGTAATGAAAAGGGTCAAGTTGCTAACATTTCTCTACAAGGTAAAGGCCTTAAAGGGAAGTTGTCACCAGCCATTGCTGGGCTAACTCACTTGACTGGACTCTACTTGCATTATAACTCATTGTATGGAGAGATACCAAGAGAAATTTCTGATTTGGTTGAGCTCACTGATTTGTATTTGAATGTTAATGATCTCACTGGTGAGATCCCTCAAGAACTTGGAAACATGTCAAAATTGCAAGGTCAGTGACTAAGAAACTAACTTCTCTGTTTTGTGCATTATGCTTTGCTTGGTTTTTGGGCTATTTTAGATTTTGAAGTTACAAACTTGAAACTTGAAAATTTGAATTTTTGTTACTATGATAAAAAGAAGATATTTTTACATTTTCTTTGTTCTTTCTGAATATTTTGTCCAAATGTGTTGAGCTCTAGTTGGAAAAGGTAGGGGCTTCTGCTGTTAATCATTTATGTCTCACTGAAAAAATTGAAGTCACAAACTGGAACTTGTTCTATTTGGGAAATCATAAAGATTGTTTTTTTCCCCCAAATTGTTTTAGAGTTCAATTTCAGTCTAGTAGTTCCATCCCTTGTATTCCTTTCATACTACTAGTTTCTTGTTCTAGGATTTTGTGTTTTGGTTATCGTATGATTTTGTTGTAGTTACTGCATAGAATGATTTGTCAGGCTTTGTATAGTATTTTGCCCTGACTTCTTCTCTTCTATTATTTCCTTTTCTGTACTACTTTGAACTTTTTTTTCTTGAGCCAAGGGTTTATTGGAAGCAAACTCTCTACCTCCAAGGTAAGGGTAAGGGTAAGGTCTGCGTATACTTTACCGTTCCCGGAGCCTACTTTGTGGGATTACATTGGGTATGTTGTCGTTGTTGTAGTTCATCCCCGTATGTTCTAAAGGTGGCTTTAAGTTTTGTTTTTGGGTGTTTATTTACAACCTCATTTTGATAATGGAGTCTGTCTCACTTTAGTTTATTGTCTTGTTCCGTATTGTACAGTTTTGCAACTATGCTATAACCATTTTACTGGTAGCATACCCACTCAACTAGGGACTCTAACAAAGCTCAATGTCCTGGCTCTGCAATCCAATCAGTTAACTGGTGCGATCCCGGCTAGCTTGGGTGACTTGGGAGTGTTGATGAGGGTGGACTTGAGTTATAATAGTCTTTTCGGTTCAATTCCTTCAAAACTTGCGGATGCTCCCCTACTTGAAGTCTTGGATATCCGAAACAACAAGATTTCTGGCAATGTGCCTCTTGGTAATGAATTTTCTCGCCCTACATTGTACTCTCTCCGTTGGAGTTTCGAGAGTCAACCAAGTTTTTTTTAGTGGCATTTCCATATATGTCTTTCAGATAATTTTAGTTGTTAATTATTGTGTTTCATAGTACTTAATAAGTAGTTTTCAAATATATGAGTTTTTTTTTCAAAAAACTTAAAGCTTCTATGTCCGATTCATGGTCAAAGTTTAGACGTTTGAATCTTGAAATTCCAACTGTCACATAAGTTGAGACAAAGGGAGTTATGTATATGTAGCCCCATAAGAGTTGTATGTATAGTTTCTTGGTAAATTATATCTTATCTGGTCTTTTGTTTTCTGTCTTATGAAGCTTTGAAGAGATTAGTTGAAGGTTTCCAATATGAGAACAATCCAGGACTATGCGGTGTGGGTTTCCCATCCTTGCGAGTTTGTACATCTTTGGATCGCTCGAATCCTAATAGACCAGAACCCTATGGAGTTGGCTCAAGTGGTTTATCTACTAGAGATATTCCAGAAACAGCTAATCTCAATCTAAATTGCAGCGGAAATGCCTGCACAACGTCATCTAAAACCTCACAGGCATCTGTTGTTGTAGGGGTTATTGTGGTTACTATTATTGCATCTGCTATAGGAATTCTTTCCTTCGTGCACTATAGAAGACGAAAGCAGAAACTTGGAGGTGGACTGGAAATGTGTGATAGCCGTCTCAGTATCAACCAGGCCAAGGAAGTTAATAGGAAGAATGGTTCTCCCCTAGTCAGTCTTGAGTACTCGATTGGTTGGGATCCGTTGGCTGAGGGACGGCGTTATGGTGGAGTTTCCCAAGAGATTCTGCAGAGATACAGATTCAATTTGGAAGAGGTGGAGTCAGCTACACAGTACTTTGCTGATAAGAATCTATTGGCTAAGAGCAACTTTTCAACTACATATAGAGGGACTCTAAGAGATGGATCACTTGTTGCTGTTACGAGAATTGCCAAAATTAGCTGCAAGTCAGAAGAAGCTGAGTTTTTAAGAGGACTAAACATTTTGACGTCTCTGAGACATGATAATTTAGTTAGGCTGAGAGGTTTCTGTTGCTCTAAAAGCCGGGGAGAATGTTTTCTCGTTTATGATTTTGTGCCAAGAGGAAACTTGTTGCACTACCTAGATTTGAAGGAGGACGAAGCTCGTGCTCTTGAATGGTCCACGAGGGTATCTATCATTAGTGGCACTGCAAAAGGTCAGTTTTTGAATCAACTCTATCTTGTAAGATCTAAAGTACAGTAATTTGACATTATATTACTTTTTCTGAGCTTAGTGTCAACAATTCAATAATGCCTTTTTATTTATCTTGAGCAGGCGTTGAGTATTTGCACGGGTGCAAGGTAAATAAGCCAGCTCTAGTGCATCAGAATATCTGTGCTGAAAACGTGCTCCTTGACCAACGATTCAAACCATTGCTTTCAAATTCAGGCCTGCATAAGCTCCTCACAAATGATACCGTCTTTTCAACACTCAAGGCAAGTGCTGCCATGGGATATTTAGCTCCAGAATACTCCACTACAGGCCGATTTACTGAGAGGAGTGATATTTATGCCTTTGGAGTGCTCATTTTCCAAATTTTATCTGGCAAGCGAAAATTCACCAGTTCAATGCGTGCTGCTGCTGAATCGTCCAAATTCCACGACTTGATGGACGTGAATCTCCGTGGAAAGTTCTCTGAGGCTGAAGCAACAAAACTAGCGAAAATTGCTTTGTTATGTACACATGAATGTCCAGAGGAGAGACCAACCATGGAAACAATCGTTCGAGAAATTGGTAATTTAGCTAGCCCCTCCTAATGCTAATGATCCTCTGCCATCAACTATTGCCTGTGGCAAATTTTCAATCCTCCTAACTTATTAGCTGGAGATAGATTCGTACTAACCTCTCACGAGTGTTGGAGCTTCAAATATTTAGTCAGTCTGAGAACTTCTTCGACTGAAGACTTGACCATTTTGTGAATGTTTGTATCTCGTTATGCCATTTAACCTTAGGATTTCTCATGTTGGAGGATTTTCCTCTGTTTATCTCATGGATTCTAATATCTGTTTGTAAAAAGATGAATGTTCTTCCATTTACCTAGGATCATTGCTTCGTTTTCGTTTTGTGCCTAGACTTTCATATTATTAATTCTACATTGTTTGCTGCTTAAACATTTTGAAGAAGCTTGAGGCATATTTTGTCCCAACAGAGAGATGTGCTTGAATTGATCAGTGATTGTGGGAGATGTTCTCCTACTACTTTCGTATTTTACGATTAAAAATCTAAAAAGATCCTCAAGGACACTGCAAAAGCCATTCTCTTTGCCTTTTGTATGATAGGTGGTCGAGGAGGTAACATTTTGTACCAGTTAGAGTATAGGCTACAAGACCCAAAGGCCATGGTCCACGGGGGCAAATGGCCATGGTTTGTCCATCATACTTGGTTTACTTGAAAGTGAGGGGTGCTTACCATCCGAGCAACTCCCTTTTGTCTGTAGAGGATTTATCTTCGATTAAAAAGAATACATAAAAAATTGTCATTTTAGGTTAATCAAAACTTTCCCTCATACATATTTTGTTCTTTGTTAATTCAATTCTACATCAAGTAACTATTTACAATTCCAATCTACTAATAGACTACCTTATCTGGTACAATATATCGCGATTTAGGCTTCAACTACTCTCCTTCGAGGAGATTTTACTCTGTATACATGTTCTTCCCCTGTACATTTATCTACTTTAACAATCCAGTGTCCGCGATCAGTATCTACTTTCATCTTTGCAGCTATTCTGGTCAGTAGCAGCCCTTCTCCACTAGGCAACAATTGTGTCCTCAAAGGGCTGCTCTTCCATGACTCCTTGCAAAAAGCATTGTACCCCAAAACAATGGTACTTTTATCCCTTCTGCTCTTTCGCAACGATCCTAGAATCTCTTCATGATTCTGTATGTTACAATCCACAGCTATGAAGTCAGCATCTTTGTAGTAATTTGGCAGCAGCATCTCTAGAGTTTGAGATTTCGCGACAACAAACTCAAGGTGACTAGAATTCGTGCCTAGAGCCATTTTGGAGAGATGTAATTCTTCTATGCCCCGGAGGATGCAGATAACTCGTCCTCTGGTTTGTTGAGCTGCAGCCACCAGGGCAAGGGTGGTTGAGTCTGCAACATTGGCACAAGCAACCACCATGATTTGTGCATTGTTTCCTGCTGCAAGCGCGGAAATGAACTCTTCCCCGTTTGGCTCATTAGCTCTCTTTCCCTGAATCAATCAAAATGAACACACTTTTAGCAAATGAATTCAATTGGAAAACAAATCATTTCTAAGGAAACTCTCTAACGATCAAACCTTTCTATAACAATAATTCTCTATAGCACATTTCCCTATAGAAGTTAAAAAAACATTGTGACACAAACAATACTGTTATAGAGAGGTTTGACTCGATTTCATCATAGTAGTACTTACCATGTTCATTGTTTTGAGAAAGGCTTTGGTGGCATTTTCAGCTGACCAACAACTCATTTTTCTTGATTTTTCTTTATGAATTCTTGAAAGAAGTAGAGAGCTAGAGATGTAATCAACTTATTTATATACAGGACAGACACAACCTAATTAGTGTGTCCATGTGGAATTGATTTGGTAAAAATTCTCAACTTGGCCTTACCTAAAATAAAATATGAAAATTATTACAAAATGGATACCTTTTTATTTATTTATTATTCTTGAAATTCTTGATCCAGAAATGGTAGATTATAATTTGGGTAAAATAGTGCTACTAGGTCCCAAGATTGAATTAGTATTATTATTTAATTTGGATGTATATTTTGAGTCACAAGTTGTTGGGCATGAAGTAACGTGAAGGCCATGTTATCAATGACCTAAGGCGACCTTCCTGGAGACTGAAAAAATTGATAAAATAATTGATGACGAGGAGTCCATTACGCTCTATAATGTGGATAGAGTTGAAACTTAGGGGTCGTTTGCGAGTGTATTAGAAAAAATAATGCATATATTTACTTTGTGTATTATTAGTATGTTGTTTGACACATTTTTTCCAGATATATTTTATTTGGTATTAAGATATGTATAACTAGCTAATACATGAAAATCCTGCTAGTGCATGCATTAGTATTGTTAAAGACATAATTACCCATCAAAACCTTTTCCACATCCTTTCCACCGAATGTATGGAAGATATTTTTGTGAACAAATATTTTTATATACAAAATCAAATACTACATATGAAACAATTTCGACATAACTAATGCCTGCGTTATTAATATCAACATTACTAATATATCATTTTCAATACAATTTTTATACACCCTATCAAATGACGTTTTACTTTTAAAACAGTATTAGCATGTTTTAAGGTACAAACAGTGTGATAATTAATATGCTTAAACCAAAACCAGGTTCTCCTTTGTATTAACAGCTGTCTTTTGAGAAGATTCAAAAATCAAGACTATTAGGTTGCTGGGATTGTAATACTACTAGTTTGCTATGTCTTGTATATGTGGTTTCCTTTTTTAGTTTTTTCTGAAAAAACATAAACAAGTGTTTATCATGGAAAATTCAAGTGTTGGGCTTAAAATAAAAAAAACAAAAAATTAGGAGTCACTTTGGGTTAGCTGATTTAGAATAGCTAATAAACATTTAATGTGTTTTTTTCTCTCTCAAAGTGATTTGTTAAATAAGCAATTTATTTTGAGATTTAAAAATAAATAAATAAAAGGGATTAAATGGTAATGGTAAAATATTTGATCAAAACGAAAAGCTTTTATAAGTTGGAAAATGTAAGTTATGAGGTGATCAATTTATGATTTTAGTGATTTTGTTTGTAAGCACTTAGCAATAGGGGTGGGGTGAAGTGCACAAATATTAATTTTTGGAGTTGCCATTTAACTAATGCCTATTGTGCAATTCTTTTTTTTTAATACAAGTTTTTTTGTTTTTGGAAATAATTCAAACATACACTATTAAGATTTGAGGTTGATAAATTCGTGTTTGATATATATGTAAAAATTGCCTTAAGTCTTCAACATGTGAGCCTAAACTTATTTTGCCGAAAAAGTTTTTTATTTTTCAAATTTCAATAATTCAATCCCCAAATCTATTTCAAAGAAGCTCAAATTTAAAACATTTGTATATTATAAAGAACAAACTATAACTATTGATTTGTCAAAATAACAACAAATTTAACGAACCCATTTAACGCACAAGTTAAATTTGACTAAAGTTTCAAGCGTGTGAACTTTATTGCCAACAAAATAATAATTTTATTTTTTGAATTTTAACATCCAAATCTACAAAAACATAAGTTACATTTATCATAAAAAACAATCCTCAATCATCAAATTATCAAATAATTAACAACATATCTAACAAACACATTTATGACTTCACTTAGACATACATAACTGAAACACATGTTAAAAGACTAAAACTTCGGCGTAATTTCAAAGAACAACTCTAGAATGAAACTATATTAGAGTGATTCTAGGAAAAGATAATTGGAAGTACTCTAGAGATCAGTAGTAAATATCTCTAACTAGATCCTTTCAGCACCATCTATAAATAGAGATGATTATTTGAGTTCTTAGCAAATAAAAAAGAAGTGAGTCATCCAGACTATATAGTGTGAGAGAGAGCCATAAAAGAATTGCTAGAGTGTGAGTGAAAGAAAAAGATTAAGCGCAAAGAAGTATTAGACCAAAGTTAATTTTTACTTTGCAATAATACAATTCAAACCGTAAGCAATCAACTATGTAAAGACTAACAATCTCGTTAGTCACGAATCACGATTGACATAATGCCCCCCCGGTCCCAATTTGTTATGGCCAGTACCCCACCACTCCTGACAATCTACCAGGCTAGACTAGTATTTGAATCGCTGCTTCAAGTATTGATCGATCTAGTCTCATACCAATTGTTATCATCTGAATATGAGTGTTCAGCCTAAAAGACTAACCTATTAGGTATAAAAGAGCTTATTTAATCAACAAATTCACTAGTATTTCTCTTTTTAATAAAAACAATCTTCACACAAATCACAATAATACTCGTTCCGCACAAAATAACCACATAGGTTTTATTTTTCACAAGAGACAACTTTCACACTTGAATATATAACTTTCTGATCATACAACAACTCTTGCTATTGCGCAAAAGCTACCCTTCAGTAAACCACATAGATAAGCTAGGGAAAATTAATATTAACTTTGTATGAATCTAATTGCGCAAACTTTTTAATTTCAATGCCACATTGTGTCGGATTCTCCAAAAATATACTATTTTTGGTGAATCCGGCACTAACCCTTGACTCTTGAATATGAAATGACAATTTAGCATAAGAATAGGCGGTAGTTCAGAAGCAGAACAAGTCAGAGTTCGTATTGCCTGTGGATAGGGAAGCATAGATGTAGATCCAATCAAGTTGATGAGAACTTGTTGTCTTAACAGAGAAACAACATGCATAAATTCTGTGTCCCCTGGTCTTTAGAGGCCAGGACCCATTATATATTATCTTCTGATTCTGCACTTGTAGTAAGTAATGCAAAAAACAGAATTTAACTATTTCTTCCCAAAAAGACACTTCTTGGAACTTTCTTTCTTATTCTAATTTTATGATATAATTAATTAAAGAAAATGGAAATGATAGAATAGAGATTTGAGTCAATAAGTTTAATATTTTGTTATATGATTATGCAAGCTGTGACCTAAATATTAGGATGTTGTATTGAAAATGTTAACTTAATGGTGGACATATTTGCACCAACTTGCCGTGTCCTTAATGTGGAGAAATCATATTAGTATTCTTTCATTAAGCTAAAGCTAGCTCAAAAATAGTTATAACATGTTCTGATATTATTTGTTTTTGGTTAAGTTCTTCATACTAAACAGAGTATTTCTCCCATTTCGAACTAAGTTCCATGTGGTCCATCACCACAATCTTGGGGCAGAGGTCGAAGCACTACTATCTTTAGTACACCAATTAAAGTAAAGAATTAGTCAAACACCATAAAAAATACGAATGGGTGTAGCTGAGACTCGAACTCTGATCTCACACTCGCGCTCAAGGCCTAAGGGGCATGATGACCATATGCCCCAATCCAGTAGATATAGTTTTTCCCATAGTTAACGGGTGTCTGTGCATCTTCTTCTAATAGGATAGGTCTGCCCCTATCTATGGGTCTCTCCTCGAACTAAGTACTTTGTGGAGCATTATTATGATCCACTCGTATATTTACAAGATTCATTGAGTGTCATCCACATGATTCGCTATTTATGGCCATCAAAGCCCATAACTTCTTCTTGTGTGTGTGTGTCTCTAAGCTATTCTTGACATATTAAAGGTAGTAAACCTAGCAACACCAAATTGGCAATTGCTTCTCCATATCATACTCATCTCGTTGAATCATTAGATTTGATATCTGTTATTTGACTAAATCAGCCTAAAAATACTCTTAACATGATGCGATACTATTCACCTTGTGCCAAACCCATATTGGTTTCCCAAATACCTCACATCAATAAAAAATAATATTCATATAGCTTATATGTTGTGTCAATTACCCGTGTGAAACTTTATTCTCACATCCAACCTCTCTAATATACCCTAATAGATACTACCTACTCCCTCCGATCCATTTTAATGAGTTGTCATGTTTACCTTTTGCATACTCGTTAAGAAAACATTTGCTAAAATGCTGAGTTGACTAAACTATCCTTATTTATCCTTTGATCTCAATTTAACTCTTCCTTTCGCTATTTTAATCTCTTTACACATTTTATTAGAGAAATGATAAAAATGAGAAAAAAATATTTTCTATCTTGATTATATTATTATCAATTATTTTTAGTAACCATAACCAACAAATTTAAGTAGAGACTAGCTATTATGTTGCCACAAGCACACGTGCGTGTAGCGCTGTTATTCATGTGGATGAGATGCAGATCATAAGCATCTTTTCACGATCCTCTTTATAATTAATTCAAATAAATTCAGTCAACATTATTGATCTACTTCATACTTTAGAATTTAGATTATTGATTTGGTATTTGCCCACCAAATTAGACTTGTAACCCCTATGATTAAGAGAAAAAAAAGAGTAGAACGTGTACGTAGTTGTTGAAAGCTGGCTGATTCAATCTGAAATGCCATAATACATAAATATGTCATTTAACTTGGCCTCATTTCACCTTCATGCCCTCTAGCTACGGGTTTGTACACATAGACACTTAAACTTGTATAAAGTTGAACAAGCAGACACATGAGTCATATGTGACATAATACATGTAGGACACAAATTTCCAGGATGCCACGTAGGACATGTGTGTCTATTTGTTCAATTTTATACAAGTTTAAGTGTCAATTTGTGCACGTCCAAAGTTGGAGGACATGAATATGAAATGAAGCCAAGTTAAAGGACATGTTCCTTTATGTATTATGCCATCTAAAATCCATAAACATATTGAGGGAAAAGACTTATCCATTCACGTACAATGTTTACACAAAATCATATAAATTTGCCATACTTGCGTAATCATATATAAAACATATTCATTAATTTGACGTGAACATTGAGTAATTTGCACGATTATAATGAAGTACGGTACCTTGTAGAGAATGTTAATTACCATATGCTACATCTCAAATTATGGCAACAGAAATATTGAATGGAGAATTGCATTATGCAAAATGACAAAGTATATACTAAATTACTAATCAATAGGCTTAATTAATCAATATTGCAGCTATATACAGTTCAAAATCATGGGGGAAAAATATTTTTTCCCTAATTAATCAATACTGCTAATCAATCTATTAAATAAAGTTTACAAAACAGAGAGCCTTATGTCAAGTTCCGCCATCAAGCACTGCACGGAGCCTTAGCAAAACTTTGAGTCCGTGACACTTAGGCTTCAACTGGTTTTCCCCTCTTTCTAAAAACATGTTCTTCCCCTGTGCATTTATCTACTTTCACAATCCATTTACTTTTCTTCCCTGAAACTCCCAAATTTCCCCCTTTTTTCGCCGTTTTATTACTAGTCACTAACAATCCTTCTCCTATAGGAAGCAAATGAGCATTGAAGCTCTGGCACTTCCACGAATCCATACAAAGCGCGTTGTATCCCAAAACACTCACGTTCTCTCCCATCATTCGCGCTCTTTGAAGGATGCCTTCGCAGTTGTTGAGGTTACAGTCAATGAGAACAAAATCCGCTTCTCTATAGTCATTCATTAGTAATGTGTTGACATCTCCAGTGACAAACTCAACATATCTCGAGTTGTGCCCTAGAGATTCAATTGATTGGATCAGCTGACAAGCTGATCCAATGATACAGATGACTCGGCCACCTGTCTGGTGGGCTGCAACCACCAGAGCTAACACGGTGGCCGAGTCAGCTGCACCTGCACATGCAACAACCATAAGTTGTGCATTGTTGCCTGCTGCTAGTGCTGAAATGAACTCTGCCATCTCTGGCTCCTTTGCACTTTTTCCCTGAAAAAAATACCAATTTAATTTTAAGATTAGAAAATGTACAACATTATAAATTGGAAATTGAAGGTAGAAAAGATGTAAACAAATTGATACTAACCATTTTAATTGCTCTAAGATAGGCTTTGGTAGCATTTTCGGCTGACCAGCAGGCCATTTTTCTTCCTATACTTTTTTTTGCCTTTGAAATTTGATTGTGGCTCTTGAGTGCCCTGGATAATGGATATGTATTTTTAGCTATATATATAGCATGAAAGATAGGGAAGTAGTTATGGGTAAAGAGGTACATAGGGGTCCAATTGTCCAATCAATGTAGCAATGTCCTAATATGTAGGCAAAACTAGATAAAATAGACATTTTTTTTACTACCATCTCTGTCCAACAATAGTTGTCCACTCTTGACTTGATACATGAATTAAGAAGCAGTAAATGATATGAATAACTTTACCAAATCACTCTTATTAAATATAAGTCATCTAAACATGAATAATATTTAATAACAAGGGTAAAGTAAACACATGGTAAATTATTCATTGATTTTATAAACTGAACAAATATTGTTGGACATCCCAAAATAGTATAGTGGACAAATAAAAATGAATGAAAAAAATATTAATTAAACAAAGCATTTAACTTTCATATGCACATAGACAATACAACCCTTCTTGGTGGAGGGTTAGGCTAGACCCCTACCTCGTAGATTAATAAAACATAGCAAAATACATATAGGATAGGACTATGAAGCCTAACCTCTTCGAAAGAGATGTATGAGTTGGACTGTTATAACTTCTAAGAGATATATGAGATACGAGATATCAGGTCTTTTTAGATTTTACCTTACCACGATTAGCTCCACAAAATTTACAAATTATCAGCAACATATATATATATATATATATAAAGACCAATTCATGAGGCTTTATTTCTTCCTAATCCTAAGGTTAGGGATCTTCTTTTAATTTATCCATTTGAATTAAACCTCTCACTTGTCTAATTGGGAGACTATATCAAGGGAGGTCTAAATCATCTCATGCCGGTAATTTCTCGAGTTATTACTATTATTTAGGAGATATGATAGCGTAAAAATTATTTGATATTGTAAAGTATTTAGCCACTCTTATTTTATTTTTCGATTACACCGTGCATTGCATTAATATATAAAACGATTGGCATTATCAAAATATTCGATTAATTAGCTAGCTGTAGTGTTGTATATGAGGGAGACAAATGAAAATTAATTATAATGTGTAAGTAGGATTATATTATCGAAGCAATTTATATATAAATCAATTAGTCTCTCATAGAGACAAAACTGATGAGGTTCATGCTAGACCTGACACCCATCCAACAAACTTGTATTTTTCAAGATTCTAGTTTTTTTTTTTTTTTATAATAATTATTATATGAATTATTAATCATTAATTAAATATTATATGTATATAATTGGTCTTGTCCGGCCTTGGTCCTTTTAGAGTACGTACGGTTCAATTCAAAATCCTTCAAGAAATAATGCATTTAGTCATGATTTGGTTGTTAGCTTAAATATCTTAGAAATTGGTTGTTGTGATTGATTTCTCTTAAAAATAATTAATTAGGGGAATATAATTAGTCAAGAGAAATTAAGTAAATGTGTCCCAAATAAACACTATGTTGGATTGTGTTTCTTGTTTCAGAAAGGAAAATGTTTTTCATGAAAATATATAACTTTCTTTTTCCCAGTAATATGGAAAGTAGTCAAAATGAATGGATACGTTCAATTCAATAAAAACAGATTTATTTTGTCACCATATTACGAAAATAATTGGCATAATAAAACCAAAGATAAACTGCATGGAGGTTCATGCATTGAACACACTATATAGTATATACAAACGCTGAAAACAAAGCAAGGAATAGTCCAATTAAGTATCAATCTGATGTCTAGTGGTCTTATAGTATTATCTCTTTCATTTGTGAGGGACCAATTTGTTACAATTCTTATAATTTTAAGCATATCTTAACCTTGTGGCGGTGAAGCCACTACTCACTCACGTATAATATGTCCTTGTTCCTAGTATTATTTTTCTTTTAATAATGGTACGTGCGCCTATTTGAGTCACTTTGTGCAAACTTCAACGTAACTATTCCATCAAGTAATTATCATCTCTCATCAGCATATGTATCGTATAATTGATACGAAATATACTTTGAACCCTAACTCAACTCCAAAAACCAGCTTCATAAGGTGAAGATTTCTTGATAAGACGATATAAGGAAATCAAGTCCACATCTTATGACTAATGCATGTGAGAAATTTAACATCCCCACACGCTTATAGGTTTTCCAATTGGAGCACGAACAACATAATGGGAAGCCCAATTATATATGGTAAATCAAGAATCAGGATCATGAATTTAACTCGGGTATATATATAAGAAAATTTGACTTTGGATTTAACTCAATCCTATGTACAGTAACTCATGAGACGAAAATGTCCAAAAGCATATAAAATGGGCCAAGTCCAAATCCCACAATTGATGTAGGACAACTTAAGCAGATATAAAAGGAATATATTTCCAAAAGAATATTGAATGGATTATATTGGAAGAATGAGGAAGATAAGTTTGAAGAAATATGGACTAGTTATGGGTCTAAAAAAAATTTAAATAAGTGGTAGAAAGAGTAATTGTAATAAAAGGGACATATGTGCATGGGGTAGGGAAGTTGGACCAGTAGATATATATATTGCTTCATAAAAGGTAACTTTGATATGATGTCTCTGCTGCATTTGCCATTACCATGCCAGGCTGCTGCAATGCATCTATATATCTTTCTGATAAGGGGGGGCTCCCTCTTCATATTTGGCTTCATGCATGCATCTTTCCATGTGGAACCATGCAACTATATCTATTGTTGTAAATGTAATTAAAGAATTTTCATGTGATCATATTGACTCCATTATATTAGAAATGCTCCATCCTCAACTTATTAATACTCCCTCGAGTCGCTTTTACTTGTCTACTTTGAATTATATATGCACGTTTCTTAAGAAACAATAAATGATTAATATGTATTTTACGGATTGATGTATTGTTTTAGGTCTTGAAAAATGATTTGGGGAATAAGTAATATCGCGAGTAAAACAAAATAATAATAATAATTGTCTTTTCTTGATATGTTAAAAGTCACAAGTAAAAATAAAATTTTATTTTTAGAATATAGGACAAGCTAAAGTGAAGAGAGGGAATATCTTAATGTGAAGTTTGAGAATATAATTAGGAAGACTTTTGAATCTTGCAATCTTAAACATGTCAAGTGAGATGTTCATGTGGTTATTTTAACTATTAAAAAGAAAAATAAAGCACATAATTTTAAATAGGGTAAGTTTTAAGGTATAATCATGCACTAAATGAAATCCTTTTGAAGATGTGTATCCATTATGATTATTTTTTTTAATTTGATTTTCTCATCCAAGAAGGGGAATAGAAATAAAAATAAAATCAAACGATCTAAATAAATAACTCTGTATTTATAAAGAGTAACAAAAGATGTATCCAAATGGAAATAAAATAAAGAGTAACAATCATAGCTAGTCATGACAAGAACTAAAACATTAAATACCATTTTATGCAGGGAGGGGAAATAGCAAGTATAATTCCATTTTCCATTATATATACCCCTCATCTTTGTAATTTGGAGCTGATATGCCCCTCGTTATGAAAGTGGCTCATATATACCCTTACCATTATACAAATGACTCACATATACCCCTACCGTTACAAAATGAGCTCACATATACTCTTCATTTAACGGGAGTGAAAAAATTAGTTTTAAATTTATATATTTAACCTTTAATTTTTTTAAAAATCATTTAGGAGTATATATGATCCTTCTAGCAAAGTTCAAGATATATTTTAATCTTTTCCATACATAAATTATTTTTTGACTTCTTTAATTATCATTATTTGAGTTTCTTATTCTTATTTTTTCTTCTTTTATTCCTTAATGTAAGAAAAAAATTTAAAACAATTTTTTTGTGCCTATATTATAATTTAAAACTATTTTTTCGGCTATATTGTAATTTAGTTTTTGTATTTGAAAAAAAAAATTGGGTCATCTATAATAAATTTTAAAAGAATATTAGTGAAACATAAATAAAATTTGACCATCAAAATAATAAATCTAAATTAGTCATTGAAACAAAAAAAAAAGTCAAAAAAATATATGTTTGAGTAGGATTAAGTATTCCCATATGGGATTATACTTTGTTTACAAAAAATATTAAAAAATTAAACTAAAATTAATTTTTTCACTTCCGTTAGAGAAAAGGGTATATGTGAGCCATTTGTATAATAATAGGGATATATATGAGCCATTTGTATAACAATAGGGATATATATGAGCATTTTTATAACGAGGGGTATATCAACTCTAAATGACAAAGTTAAGGGGGATATCAGACCCTTTTCCCTTTTAAAATAAATAAATAAAAGGTATAATAGTGGTGTATTACTTATGAATATAATTATGATGGGAGTGAAGTTAAAAGGTGTTGAGAAGCTCCTAATTATCTATTTGTTGGCGAAATTAAACTAAGCACTTAATTAGTATAACTTGTTGTTTGCTTTGGATCACTAGTTTGTGCGTTCGTAAAAGACTATCTTAAATTTATAATATTTTCCAAATTCAATACAAAAATAATCATAAATATATTTTTTGATACCTTAAGTGAATTATTGTTAATTTGTTTTTTCGAAACATAATCTAAACATAAAATTTTATAATTTTAATCCATAAGCATTTAGCAAAACTTAAATTTTCAAGAGCTAAACTAAATGTCAATTCAAATTAAAGTATCACCTACATTTTTATTTAAATGTAAAAAGTGGAAACAAAAGAAAAGAGGAAAAAAACACACACATTAACAAAGTGATTAAAATTGGAAAATTTAAGAAATATACAATTATCTAACTTATATTTCAAAATATAACCCAAAAACTATTATCTAACTTATATTTCAAAATATAACCCAAAAACTTACCTTACAAATTTTTAGCCCAAAACACAGTATGTATACTACATTATAAATTTGGAATACAACAACAAACAAAACTTTCATTATTTTTTTTTTTTTTATAAAAATATTTTAAAACGTGATATACAATGTTATACACCTAACATACAATATTATATAAAATTAAAGAGGTATTATTTATTGTCACAATCCGAGTCTACATCCTAGATGTGACCGACACTCGTAATCATTGTTGGTCCGAGTGAATCTTGACCTGACATACTGTAAGACCTCATTTGTTTTTATTAAGATTAAGACGTCTGAATTTGAATGTATATATGGATGATTAAGATGTTGTCTCTACATCTAAACACTAAATGATTAAGACTGTTTGTTTTTCAATATCTGAATATGCATAATTTATTTATTTTCAAATATCATAAATATATAATTTAAATAAAAATATAATTAACCGTGTAATCTATTTAAAAAGAGTAGGAGTTTTGTAACTACCTAATGAAAAGTACAAATTCTAGACTACCATACAAACTATCTCAGTTCTTCACAAGAAAGATCATAACATCTCAGTTCTTCACAAGAAAGAGTGTAATTAATACATAAGATAACTCAGAAATATCCAAAAATTTCAGTCGTTTTCAGAATTTGTAACTCAAAAACAATTCTTAATGGTAGAATATCTACTCTCAATACTCTTCTTTCTCTTTATTTTTTTCACAGAAATTTCGACGTTTTATTTTCCCTTTGTTAAGCTTAAGTTAGTTTTCCTTTTTTAGACTTAAGTTGAAATCTTGTTAATCTCTTTAAACCCTAATTTTACAATTGAAAACTAGCATTAAAAATACAAAATAAAGATGGAGAATTAAATTCGAGAATATCCAAACGGAAGCTTTACTTCCCCTTTGTAAGAGCTTAAGTTGACATCTTGTTGGTCTCTTTAAACTCTAATTTCACAATTGAAAACTAGCATTAAAAATACAAAATAATTGTTAGGCTTAAATTGACATCTTTTTGGTCTCTTTAACTCTAATTTCACAATTGAAAACTAGCATTAAAAATATAGAATAAAGGTGGAGAATTGGATTCGAGAATACCTAAGCATATTTTTATAATTTATTAATTTAAGAGAAAAATACAAAATAAAGATGGAGAATTGAATTCGATAATACCCAAATGGAACTTGATAATTTACTGATTCAAGAAAAAAATACAGAATAAAGATGGAGAATTGGATTCGAGAATATCCAAACAGAATTTGATAATTTACTAATTCATTAGAAAAGCTTTGAAAAGCTTTCCAAACTTTCAGAATTTCTGTTATTGAATGCACCGGTTTTGGAGAAGTTTGTTATCATATCAAAGAGAAGAAGGTGCGTGACATGTTCAATGAACTGTCTGTCCCAATATTGACTGACAAATTGTTAGGTTGTCCAAGATAGTCCACCAATTCTGAGACTATCTTCCAGGAGTGAGCTATCTTCCAGGAGTGAGCTTTCCATGAGTTCACTACTAGTTGTTTCATGTCTCAAGAAACTAAAAATGTTGAGTTTTTGATAACTAATTACTATTGGAATTACCCTTGTGGTATACCAAATGGTATCTCGGTTTCTTATGAAACTTTTGCTTTATTCACTTTGATGGTATATGTTAATCAATTAGCACAGCTAATCTAGGATATGCTTTAAATGGCAAAATCAGAAGTGTTGTTTGTGATTTTGCTTAGAAATGAAAATCTTTACATAATTTTTACCGAACTCTAATATATCCATTTTTAGGTGTACAATTTCATGAGTACTGGTCCAAACGAAAAGTGATTCGTGCAGCAAATATTTAAGGCACTGCAACTTTAGTACAAATTCAAACCTTTTTAGGCAACATTCACCATTTTTACCAAAACTTGAACTAGAATTAAGAAAATCTGTCTTTTTCCTTATTACGAAATTACTTTCAGTTTTTATTAAGATAATCTTGAATTCGTGGTTTAAAATAATCCATCTATGAACATATGGAAATTCATATTGGAAAGGTTTTGCTAAAAAGAAAAATGATGTATCATCTAATTCATTGATAGGACCATGAAGATCATTGTTTTTTAACTTTGTGCAAGACAAGTTCCATAAGTGTACCCATTGAGTTAACTAATCCGGATTCACGCTGCTAGGACATAGATAGTACGTGTAGCACCCTTTTCTTAAACATAATATTGTCTTCAATCTTTATTTAATTATTAGCCGGTTTGGTCCTAAACCTCCTCCAGCTTCTTCTTCATTAGCCCGTTCAATGCTTTGGGTCTTATTTTCCTTGAAGGACTTGAGTCTAGATTGAATCAATGTAACAAATTTTACAGAAAATGCCAGCAAGAGAGATATTTTTTCTTAGGGATTTTTGGCTGTTTAGTGCTTTGGGGAGTGCAACAAAATAAACAAAATAACATTCTTTAAAAATAATATTTTATTAGGAATAAAATGTATTTAAAAAAAATAATATATTTATCAGGAAAGAAATATTTTTGACCTATTAAGTCACAGTATGAGTATTTATAGACTAAATTATTAATCATAAATACATATTAAGACTTACTTTGTTCAATTTCACTTAATTCAAAGGACATTTTGTCCAAAAAATTATATCAAAATTGGATCAAAAGTGTACCAAATTTATTCCAATATATTACTCAATTTGCTCATTTTGTGCATAAGTTAAAACTGAAGACCAATTTTGCGATACCTTCTAAGCCTTTCTGGATTCCGGAAAACAACAGCTGTAGACCGACCAATCAGTTGCCGGATCGCTCTTCTCCTTCACATACACAGCTTATGCCGAAAAAACAATCATGGATTCCGGCGAGAAGATAAAAGAAACAACAGCTGTAGACCAACAACAAACCATGGATTCCAGCTGAGAAAACAAGAAACAACACTGTAACCAAAAACCAGTCATGGATTCCGGTGAAAAGGAACAATGGTAGACCGATCAGTTAGTTGCCTGAAGCTCTTTTTCTTCACAGTCTCTCTATTATTCTAACGGGATCAAATATCCGTAACAAGTTCTCTCTCAAAGAGGTAGCTTTATCTTTGAAATTTACTTGATATCTTCTCTTTCAGTAACTTTAATTACCACGAAGGATATGTATCGTAGCTTGATTATGGCTTAAGTAATTCTGTTTCTCTCCCAAATTAAAAAATTTCAACTTGACAACTTTGATAAAGGGAAAATGTCGAAACTCGGTCAGTTTCTAAAGAAGAGATTTGTGCATTGCAGGAATGTTTATACACATTCGTCTGATAATACTAACTTTGAGATTTTGATGTCCATGTGGTTATAACGTGAAAGTTTCTGCATAGTGTAAAATTGATGTGGGTGGTATTATCTAAAGACCATATTGTGAATTTATTGTTGGACTGTTCTCTGTTAGAAACTATGGAATCATTCCGTTTTAAGGATTTTAGTCGCTTTGAAATTAGGTCTTCGAAATTGAAGAGGAATTTGATATCATATAATGATGATGAAGAAATTGATCATTTCGTGGAAATTATTGTCTCCTATAGTACATTCATTATTTAGAGATTTCAGGAAGTCATCATGTTTTTAAGTGTAGGCTTGTAGCCATATCATCTGAGGTTAATACTAAGCTTATGTTCGACATTACATCCATCAAAGACATCCAATATTATATCGCATGTTACATGTAATGTCAAACGTAAGCTTAGTATTAACCATGGAGGATATATATATATGTCTACTAGCCTACACTTGAGACCATGAAGACTTCCTGAAGTTTCCAAATGATGAAGATGGGGGGCAACAATTTCCAAGGAATGATCAATTTCTTCATCATCATTGTATGATATCAAATTCAGTCTCTTCAATTTTGAAGACCTGATTTCCATGCGACTAAAATCTTTAAAACAAGATAATTCCATAGTTTCTAATGCAGGACAACCCAATAGTAAGTTCACAATATGGTCATTGGATAGCACTATCCACTTTAATTTTATGTATTTAGAGACTTTCATGCTATGGACACATTAGCATCAAAATCCCAAATTATTATAGTGTTATAAATGATGAACAAGTGCATAAACATTCGGGCAATGCACAAACCTCTTCTTCAGAAACTAACTTGTCACGCCCCGAGCCTACACCCTGGGCGGGATTGGCACTCGAAGACCATTGCTGGCCTCAAGCGAACCCTTGGCCTGACTTACTTAACTCAGCGGAAGACTTAAACATAAGAAAATACAACTCATGCATAACTTGAGAAATAATAGTTTAGCCAAAGTGGCAACTCAATCTTTAAACAACATCTGAATGATAATGTAAAGACAACTGAACTACTAATTGTCTATGAAGCCTCTAAACAACTGAGATGGATGTTGGGACAAACCCCACAACATCCTAATGAACTAAACTAGAAAGCGAATAAAAGAATCCTCCGAAATGCAAGGAGGCTCACCAACAGACTCTAAATGCTCAAGCTGGATCAACGAGGCGCTGGATGCTGATCCTGGTTACCTGCGTCTACATCATAAGACGATGCAGGCCAACTGGCATCTATACATTGAATGTATGAGTATGCGAGTTGGAATGCTAAACAACAACTTAAGCTTGAAAAGAGTAAGAAGGAACAATTACCTTGGCTCTGTACAACTCATGAATAACTGAACTCAATATAAAACAATAAGACACATGCTATATATATATATATAAAGCTTGTAAAACAGTGTAAACAACTTAGTTTGTTAAAGATAAAGCAATAACAAACTCAACTTTACTTATATATAAAAGTAATATAACTTTTGTGGGAGATTCTCTAACCGACAACCACCACTATGATCCTAAGTGGTGATACAACATCTTGCCTACGCTGCCAGAACTGTCCTATACTTTGCCGTCATATAGAACGCTTAACTTAGTGGATCCACTAGTTTATGCTAAAAGCATCTTAAGGAGTCATCTAAAAAGTATGATC
>JAJOOR010009183.1:0-29180 GCA_036250505.1 Solanum acaule
CTTGTCTCTGTTTCTTATCATTATATCTCTATAATAGTCAGTGTTGCTTTATACATACATAAATATATGTTATGGTGCATTATTCTGCCAGAATTCATATGTATACTAACTAGTTTTATGTTTTTGGTGCAGTATTTCTTGTATCAGATCCTCCGTGGGCTGAAATACATACATTCTGCAAATGTTTTGCATAGGGACTTGAAGCCTAGCAATCTCCTCTTGAATGCCAATTGTGATTTAAAGATATGTGATTTTGGGCTAGCTCGTGTCACTTCTGAAACTGACTTTATGACCGAATATGTTGTGACAAGATGGTACCGACCTCCGGAGCTGTTGTTAAATTCTTCTGACTATACTGCAGCTATTGATGTCTGGTCAGTTGGTTGCATTTTCATGGAACTGATGGACAGAAAGCCTCTGTTTCCTGGTAGAGATCATGTGCACCAGCTACGTCTGCTTATGGAGGTATCTCTTTTGTCAAAATTTATCATCAAACCGTGTCCAGTCTTCCCCTCAAAAGATTTTCTTTTATATGTTTCGTATACCTCTTTATCTTTTTCCTGTGTCACCTTTTCAGTGTTTATGGTTAGTTGTCAGTTACGTGCAAAGCTAGCTAGAAACAGAGCAATATCATGTTGTAGATCTAGGAAAGCAGGAGTGAACAAGCATTTATATTTTGAACAGCCTGCTCATCTATAGCATTAAGAATAAGGAGCAATCAGATGTGTTAATTTTCTTCGAAGAGTGGATATGGATATTTTTCTTCGAAGAGTGGATATGGATATTTTTCTTCGAAGAGTGGATATGGATACATTGAGTGTTTTCCCTAAATGTGGACCACGATGCAATGAATTAACCTTGCTACCCTCTCTCCCCTCTCCATATATTGACCAAATGATTTGTTTTTTGGATTAATCATCATTTTAAATTTTTTGATTTATCCACCTGACTGCAATGTCCCAGAGCACTCTCTAATACTAGCTTCACATTATTGTTTGTGTTTATTTATTTTAATGTGGGAAGTGGGAACTATTTTCAGCTGATTAGCTCCTTCTGAGGCCTAAATGGAGTTACTGAATGAGACCTCTCCAATTATTGAAAACATGATTCGACTCCTAGATTAAGCATTCAGTATTTATATTATTAATTTCATAATCCTTGCTGCAATGACCAAGAATCACTCTTATATTTAAGATCAGATGTGATTATTCATACTTAAGTTATTTCTTATGAGGAATTCCTTGCAGTTGATTGGCACCCCGTCTGAGGCTGAAATGGAGTTTTTGAATGAGAATGCAAAGCGGTACATCAGACAACTTCCTCTTTACCGTCGACAATCATTTGTCGAAAAATTTCCACACGTAAACCCTGCTGCTATTGATCTTGTTGAGAAAATGTTGACATTTGATCCCAGAAGGAGACTTACTGGTGAGGAACCCCTGAAATGCTTTTTTGCTAGCTGCGCTATTCATTTATCTAGCTGTGTTAAATTTTTCCCTCGTGCATAGAAGAATACTTGTGCGTACGTTTGCTAGTATGTATTTTTTCATGAAGTGGAACTGCTAGTATCTATATTTTATCTAGTTGTCAGACCAATGAAGTTTCTACAGATATTAATTGTGGGAGATCACACCCAGAAGCGTATCTTCTTATCTGGATATAGTGGTCGCATTTTTACCTTCTCATAATTTTACTCGATGGATAACAATAATCCTCTAACAATCCTCTGATCACATTGCATGCCGTTTATTATTGTAAATTGTGTTTATCTTGTTGTTGAAGCTAGGGGTCAAAACCACCTTCATTCGTTTTTAATTAAATTTTTTACCTTGAGAAAAAGGAAACAGTACAGATTTTACTCCATTCGAAGTTCTTATTTTTCTGCCTTTTGACAAGGGATTAATTAAGGTATCTATTTTTTCAAGTGCTCGGTTTAGATACCTATTGTAGCCCCTTGCTATGTAGTGGTGAAAATTTACTTTTTGGAGGAAGTACATGAAGTTTATATGGCCCCATTGGAGGCCTACGGAAAATAATAGGCGTATTATGACTTATTATTCCTGTTGATGTTAATTAGATCGGAAATCTGCTTAGTTAGATTGGATGGAACAAAAGTAATTCTGTGGAATAAGAGTGAATTTGTTTCTGGGAATTGGTTGCCTATAATCCATATTAGCATGATTATCTGTTCAAGCTCCATCACAGGAAACACCAATACCTAGTGATATCTGCAGATGGGTAAACATCACACGGGATCGATGTATACGAAATGGATGACTTTCACTTTTTGTTTGAACTTCCAACAAGAAAAGCTGCTGAACATATTCTTAGAGGCGAATGGCGATGGAAGAAATTTAAGTTGACCTTAGACTGGTGGGCTCCTACTGTTTGGTGCTGGCCACAAGAGGTGTCAAGGAACCACACTTAAAAATCATGATCTCCGAAGATTCTCAAAGAAATTGGTGATTCCTATGGAGGATGGATTGAGACAGAGAAAGAAACCACACTTAAAAATCATTTACACTGGACCGTATCAAAGTAAAGGGAGATGGATCAGAAATCCCAAACGACATGGAGATGGAAAGTAATGGCTTCTTCTATAATATTCCGATATGATGCCAAATTCCGGCTACCATGAGGGCCAAAGTTCCGATTGGAGAAGAAGCTATGACAGTACCGATGGGTAATAGGGCTATCATGCCCTATAAAGAAGAGAGCGATGTGACTGTTTTGATATTGCAGGTCTTGGAATGTGTGGGCTCATCAAAGGAAGGGGGAATTTAAAATTTGGGGCACGTGAGACTGTAGAAACACTTGGGAGTAAAGTTCTTAAAAACCAGAGGCTGGGTTTTATCAATCCCAAGAATTGATCCCAATATTTAACAGAGGACCCTTTTGATGTCGAATCACAAGCAATAATTTCTCAGGAAAATAATGCTCTCTTCCTAAACACCCAGGCTGATACCATTGATGCTGCTGATATACAGAAGTAGATTATTATTATTATTATTATTTTTTATGACAAGGGAAACCCGCAGCTGCTACCCTTTGGGTGTGCACAGGATAAAACCCCCGCTCCTATGCAATAGCTCGCAAATCACATAAGAGAGGTAACCCGTACTGGGCAAGCCCGGTGCGACGAGCTCGACCCAGAAGGCAAACCCCTTGCTTTCGCTGGCAAGGGGTTTCGAACTTGAGACCTCCAACATGGAAGTCCCAAGCCCAAACCACTGGGCCACCCCCGAAGGGTTATACAGAAGCAGATTATTGAGAGGTAACAATCATGGGAGCCAAGATTTCTGCAAGAAAAAGAACAATTCATGAAGGTTGAAGACGAGGTTGAAGCCTGTCAATTCCGAAGGGTTCAAGCTGCAGTAGACATGCAATTAATTGAAATAGCTGGGGTGAACCTTGTGTAGTGGAGGATGCAAAACTTATTGAAGTCCATTCCCCCAGTGTCGAAGGGGATGCGACTCTATGGTGCGCAGGAACATCATAAAATTGAGCAATCTGTTTGGTGTAGATTTTCAAAGATGCGAAAAGGAGGGTTTAGCTCTTTTCATGACATGAAAATAGCTAGCAGAAGAAAGAACAACAAGCCAGAACCAATCCCGGAGATTTGCAAGACACCAAAATAGAAAGGCCTAAATGAACTTGAAGGTCTGATCGTTGATATAAAACTCAAAAGTCAATGGGAACAGAACTAGGAGGATTTTGATGTTAGAGGATGAACCATGAAGATAAATATTAGGCAGAATACATAAACAGGCCCCTGAACTTGTTGAGTTTTTCCTTTCAGGCACCTCAACTACGTCATTTTCCAATTGAAGCCGTGAACCATCTATAATTTGTAACTTTCAGATCATAGTCCAATTTCTCTGAGATGTGGAACTGGAACTTCCAAATTCATTCTTCAAATTTGAAGACAACCTTGGGGCAGAGCATTTTAAGGCACGTATTCCCTGATATACACACCTTGAGCCAACAAGAAAAGGCTACTATTGATGAAGTATGGACTGCACAAGGTTGGAATCTCAGTTCCAGTAGACTTTTGAATGATTGAGAGATTGCACGTTTCGCTGAATTCCAGAACACAATCCAGCAGTTCACAGGGGTAAACCAGGTTCAAGATAGGCTATGGTGGTTAGTCCACGTCTCTGGAAATTTTTCTGTTAAATCATCCTTTCAAATGCTGAACCACATTGACAATAAAAATGAGTTGTCGCCTTGAAAAGATTTATGGAAAATCAATATCCCATCATAGTATCATGTTTTCTGTTTGGTTATAAAGGAGACTTGTTTGACCCAGGAAAATCTGAGAGGAGGGGTATACAACTGTGCTCTATTTGTCATTTATGTGGGCAACATGTAGAATCAAACACAACCCACCTGTTCACAGAGGTTACCCCAGGATCAAGATTGCCTATGGTGGTTAGGGCACAACTCTGGCAACTTTTCTTTCAATTCATCCTATCAGGTGCTGAACCACATTGACAACCAAATTGAGGTGTGGCCCTCCGCCTTTGAAACATATAATAGAAGGTCAAGAGCCCATACAAAGTATCATGTTTTGTGCGGTTGGTTACCAAAGACGCTTGCTTGACCCAGGAAAACTTGTAGAGGAGGGTTAGTTACCTTTACCTTAAAAAAAAAGTTGTAGAGGACGGTTATACAACTCTGCTCTATGGGTGCAAAAATGTAGAATCAAATGGTCTTTTCCTACACTGCAAAGTGACAACACAATTATGGAACATCTTTTTGGCTATGTCAGACTATGTTGCTTGGACTCTTCAAAAATATCATTGGGTGCGTGTTGGATCCTTCAAACAGTAGTGCATTTTTGGAGGATCCAACACGGGTGCGGCAACATTTTTGGAGAGTCCGAGCAACTCAGATGTCAGATATGAGTTAGGGAATGCCAAGAAATGCCTTGGACCTGCTGTCAAGCTGGAGGGCAGGATCACCTGATCAGCAAAGAACATGGAGCATAGTCCCAGGCTGCACTTGGTGGACTATATGGAGTGAGGAACTTGAGATGCTTTGAAGCAAAGAACAACTCTATTCAGAAAATAAAACTGAATTGGATTTTTCTATTCCATTTCTGGTGTAAACAAGAATACTCAAATGACAGTGTCTACTAGAAGTCCTAGAGTCTCAGTAATGAAGGAGATAGTTTTTGCTTAGGTTATATTTATTTGGTCCTATAAACGATATTGAAATTGTTACCATCTCAAAAAAAATTAGCATGATCAGTACAGAGATGTGTGGAGATGAAGTATAAGTTGATGGAACAAATTTTTTCTGTCATAACTGAGATGGAGGTAAGTTTTTGTCGTCTCGTAACCATAATATAAGTAATTTTTCTAGTTATAATATCATTTGTACGATACAACCACACTGCTCTTTAGGAAGCCATAGCATTCCTGCACAAAGTATCTAGGTGTGAGAAATTGCAACTGCTATTTTGTTCAGGATAATAGCTCAAATATGCCATAGAATTATCAAAAAAGACCTTTCCATGACACTCGTTAATAGTTGGGCATAAAAATCCCCCCGTCGTGACACATTTGGCATGTTCAATGCACTAACCACTAACAACCCTCACATTTGGTTTTATCAACCAAATTCTTCATTTTAGAACATCATATTTTCCATGTGTCATCCAATTAAACCACCCACTTCACCTAACCCATTCCATCTATTTTAACTTATTCCCTTTATTTTTAACCCGCCCCGCGTTATAACCCAACCCAAATTTCTTTTTACCCAAACTCCTAATCTGTTCTCCTCATTCAAACTGACCCAAATCCCTTGTCTTCAAAATCCCAAGAAGCTCAAGAACAAGTTGTTTTTGAACTTTTCTCAATAAAAAATTTCCATCTTCAAATCTTATCTCATTCAAACTCGAGGTCTTTGGTTTTTTCCCATTTCCATTTGTAAAAGAATGGAAACTTGAAGGATGCCAACCTGGTGAAATTGGTTGTTTCATCTTCTTATAATTGGCATAAATCTTCGAAACCCTACCCTATTTTTAATTTTGACAGTCGTCAGGTTTCCCTATTTTTTAATTTTGATAGTCGTCAAGCAAAAACGATTCAATGCATTCATGTTTTTCCCTTCTCCCTACTTCTGGTTAACTGATTTAGTCTTCGGAGATTTAGCTGAGTTAAAACACTCAGCTTCAAAAGAAGATGAAAATGCACCACAACTTGAATCTGAACAACTGAAAACAAAGAATCATTATCCATTTTTGGAAGTGATGAAATAGGCTGTTTCATCTTCTTCAAATTGGCATGACTTGTTCAAATAAGGGAATTGGGGGGAAGGGAATGGGTTGCAATAGATGGAATGAGTTAGGTGATGTGGGTGATAATGTGGATGTGGGCGGGTTAAAAAATAAAAGGGAATGGGTTAAAAGATGCAACGAGTTAGGTGATGTGGGTGGTTTAACTGGAGGACATGGGGAAACTCAAGTACTTTAAAATCAAGAATTTGGCTGATAAGACCAGATGTGAGGGCTGTTAGTGGTTAGTGGCATGAACATGCCAAATATGTCACACGGGGGCACTTTTATGCCCAACGGCCAACTATTAACAAGAGGCAGGCCATTTCTTATAGTTTGATGGCATTTTTGGGCTTTTTGTTAATCATATGATTAGATCCTTGTAGGTAGGAACGAAAAGAAAAACTGATCTATAGCCAAAAATGAATTATTTTCTCTAAAATTAGAAACTAGTATTGCTGATAATTGTCATATGATATGTGGGGTTTATTGATAACATGCTTGTTTTGTGAATAAATGTTTGTCCTACCTAGGGTATTGAAAATTATGCTGTTCAATAGGAACTAGGCTTTTTCTGTTTGTAATGTGTACCTTTATCTTGTCTCAATTCATTACGCCCACCTCTTTATTTTATTAGTAACTCTATGGCCACATCTTCATTAACAATAACTTAGTTTTATACTCTTTCGACCGTGAGTTATTGAAACTGAATGGCCACTGATTCATGGGTTGGACAAAAATCAGCCAAGGAAAGGCCACCCACCAACTAGGGTTTTAACGAATCACCCAGGTATGGAATAAAGGCTGTATTGGGTGAAAGTGGGGTTGAAACATGCTTTAATGTAGCATCAACTCACTCTATGGTTAAAAAAAGGGCAAAAAACAAATAAATGAAGGACGGACAATATTGGGGTGGCATCACCATTGGATGGCTAACAGTTATGCTATTGTATTATACTAATGAAGAACTATTTAAGCTTGCATGCATGCTTTGGGGGTGGATGGATCCTATCACTTGACCTTGCTTACAAATTACAACAATACAATATCTCAAAAGCTAAAGCATGATACCCATATTTCAGTCCTGGCCAGCAGTACTCTAGCTTAGTATGATTAAAATCTTAAAGCGCCTTCTGTATTGAAGGCTTTGATGAACCTCATCCTAGCATAGGCCTAAATATTGGCTGCGACTTCATAGAGTTTCCACTTAATAAAAGAAAAGGAATTTCTGTAGAGTTTCAGTAAGATTTCCAGCATGAACTAAGAAAGGAGAACAGTTAAACCTAGAATTGTACGTTCTTCTTTTGTGGACTATAGATGGGGCAAATGCAAGAGCTAGCCTGGGGGAAGTGCTACTATTGTTCTGTGGGTATTGTCTGGTTTCCTTGGTCGAAAGTTTTGAGCTATGATTAATAGTACACTGGTACAGCTTCAAGTGTTTTGCAGCATGATTGGACGGGTGTTATGGATAACCTCCATTGTTTGGTCTTCACACTTTTGTTGTATTATATATTTTATCCTTGGCACTTGTCAAAAGACACTGAAATCTAATCTCCATATTTGCATCCTTTAACATCCTACATCTTGCTACATACTGATTCCTTAATTAATACATTTTGTTTCTTGTTTCAGTTGAAGATGCGCTTGCACATCCTTACCTAACATCGCTTCATGATATTAGTGACGAGCCCGTTTGCATGACTCCTTTTAGCTTCGATTTTGAACAACATGCCCTTACCGAGGAACAAATGAAAGAGCTGATTTACAGGGAGGGTCTTGCATTTAATCCCGAATACCAGCACATGTGAGTACTCGCTCGTTTGCTGTTGGATTGTCTGTGTGGCTTTCATTTTTTAATGCAACCAGGTCATTACATCTCCATGTATATACATGTCTTTTCCTCCCGATCATGGGATGGATTTCTTTTTGAACGTTTTATATGTAGCATGACCTGTGTATGACCATTTTTTTTCTGTACTCTAAGAGGTGTTTCACTTGTATCAGTATTTTTAGTCCCAGAAATGTAATCTTTCTGCTATTTGATTTCTATCCCTTTGTCACTTCTCATGCTTTGATACTGATTCACTGTGATACTATTTGATTTTTAATTCTTGAGTTTAATGCTTTCTTGTACATCTGAGACTCGTTAATTCTAATATCTAACTGGCAACCCTGTGAACATGCAAAAATACAGTTGCCATCTGAAATCTTCAGGTCATATGTACTTGGAACTTTTTTACTAAAGTTCAAGGTCAACAACATACCTAAACTATTCTAATTTTTTGAGTTTCATAGCTGAACTATTCAGAGTGAGTTTCTTACCTGAATTTTACTCAAATGGTTATTGGAACACACCTCAACTAATTTCTGATGGTGTGTTTACTTACACTTTTTTTTTTTGTTTAAAACTTCTGCCACGTGGAAAAACAATTCCACCATGGCAGAAGAGAAAAAATCAATATTAGGTTAAATGCTAAGGTGAAAGGGTAAAAATTATCACCATAGAAATTAATTTATTCTTCACCACGACATCCAACATCTTCTCCACCTTAGTTGTGGTCTCGTCATAGCTGTGGCTGTGGTGTTGATGTCTCCCGCTTGGAAGGGGAGAGTCTAAGGTTTAAAAGAAATCAATTGAGTTTATTATATATCTATCTATCTATCTATACTACCATAAAAATATGAACTTCCTTACTTGAATGTCAAATTACTATAATATCCCTACTTAAAACCCATCATATCTATTTGAATAGCATATGTTCTCTACAAAGGTTATGACTTTTTCGATGAGTTGTGATATTTTTTTGAAGGGTTGCAACTTTTATGATGAGCTGTGACTTTCCAAAGAGATGTGACTTTTCCGATAAGTTGTGACTTTTTCAAAGGATTGTTACTTTTTCAAAGGGTCGTGGGTACAATAAGCACATGTTCATAGTTTGCTATAAATAGAGGGATTTTCTGTCATTTTTCAACCACAAATTTTCTAATCTAATAACTCTTCTTCTTACTTTTTAAAAAATTTCGTGTGAATTTTTGTCGTTGAGTCAGTATGAATGTCAGTAGAATTTGAGGTACCACTGTTCTGATGAAGTAAATCATTCTATCTTAAGAGGATATATTCCAAAATCTCGAGTACATGAGGAAATAATTTTTGGTGATATAATAATTGTTTTTCTCTTTTTGCTTAATATATACAACTAGTAAAATAACTCGCGCCTCATGAGGAAATTTGATATCACGGAATTTATAAAATGATACTTAAAACTAATCAGTCATTAAAACAAAAACACTATATTATCTTACAAGATTACGTAGTAACGAACATTAATAATTTAAATTAAAGGAAAATAATAATTATAATATCTTATCATTTATCCTTCAATCAATCATTTAATTTGATTTTATAATTTTTCCTTTTGCTTTCAAGAAGTGTTACTATTTGATATTTTGGGGGAATCAAATGAACATCAACCTGAGATATTAAATTTTCTAATAAATAAATAATCATTAGTGAAGGGTTATTCACATCTCGGCACAGTGGAACGTGTAACCCGCCTGTTGTTCCATTCAACTACATTTGTTCCTTTAATCCATAGCTTAAAAGAACGCAGCAGCGAGGGACAACAATAAATTTTAAAAGGATGAAAAAAGTGAACAAATATTCTAATTCTAACATGTAGAAAGTTCAACTCTACCTTTTGCTTTACATATATCATTTTAATGTTTCCCACTTAAATGTATCATAAGTAATTATTAAAATGAAAAATTAAAGGGAGAACGTATCATATTGGACAACAATTCAATTTATTATATATACTTGAAAGAGAAAAATATTACGCAAAACTATTCAATTTGTTTGGGTGTTTTTTAAAAATCAACATACCAGAGTGATGAAATTCAATTTGAAACTACACTTCTATTCCAATCGTAGTGTCGAGAAACACATCTATTACTTCAAGAAAAGTATTTACAACTTGCAGTAAATTTGAGAATATGTTCATTCTTCATATTTAATATGAGCAATTAATTTATTGTGTAGTTATCTATGTCTTTGGGATTAAAAGATGTTTCAGTCTAGTCATATTCCCCTTAAGAAAATTATTCTCCTCTAGTACCTGAGGTTTAAAGGAATAGATCCTCTCAGGATAGAATGATTTTATTCACCAATGTATTGATACAAAAACAATAGTGTCAGTGAGCCACTCAACAGGCGCAAAGTACACGATTGTTTAATTGTGCAGAAGAAGAAGAAGTTCAAAATTTTCGTTGTTTTAAAATGAGAGGAAATCCTTCTATTTATAGACAACAATGGGTGGTGTGAACAAATTCTTTTTGTGGCTTATCATAAAGGTCACAACTCTTTGGAGAATTTACAACCCTTCGGAAAGGTCACAACCTTTCATAAAAGTCACAATTTTTCATAAAAGTCGCAATTTTTCATAAAAGTCATAACTTATCATAAAAGTCACAATTTTTCATGAAAGGGGAAGACTAGTTTTGAAAATAAATAAATTAAAAGGGAATCCTAGTTTATGGGGGCGCCACGTAGGCGGGCCTAGGGTTCTCTTTTTATATATGATATATATGTTAGTATGTAATGTTCCAATATACAAAGTTAACGCAAAGTATTCTAAATTCATTTGTTTTTGTAAACAATTTCTCATGTGATGCAATTATATGCTTTTGAATATCTTTTTCAAAAAATATTGAACTTCTCATGGGTCAGAGAATTGTCACAGGTGATTTTGTTGATGCTCAAGACTTAAGAATGACTTTGTTTACAATGCTATTTATGTGATTGAGATACTCACAAAGTTGCGCTTCAAAATACTTACTACTATATAAACATTTTCCTTTTGTTTACCTATTTTTAAAAAAATATTTATGTATTTTAGTCGAAGAAAAATTCATATGATTTATAATGACGCCGGCTTGAAAGGTGTATTAGTTAATTTTTTATTTTATTTAATTGCTAATTTTTATAAGATAAATATATTTATTATATGCAAATTTTTATATATAAATATATATATTTGGGTAGGTAGATCTTCTAACTTCAAAATATATTATTTTTAGATGTTTTGATAACTTCTCATGGGTTAGAGAATTGTCCTAGGTGGTTTTGTTGATGTTTTGATTTCATAGCAAATAGGAAAATATGCGAATCATTTAAAATTTATCATTTGTAAAATAAATTTTATATTAAGAAATATGGAATAAACGTGCAATACACGGGAAGCTTTAAAGTGCAAAGTAGGATTATCATTTTGCCTTTACAGTAAATTAAAATCTAATTAACTATCTAAATAAATAGTAAAATTAATTAGAAGTCCTATTTATTTAAGTAAATGCAGAATTAATAAAAAGTTAAGCTATTGCACACCATCTTTTATCTTTCCTTATATTAATAACTTTTCATATTCTTATATCACCCCTATATACATGATAACATAACATTGTTATTGACCTTTGAACGAATCATGTCTGGTTGAACAAATTGAAAATTATTTACAAGAATATGAACAATATATTTTCTGGGTGTAAGGTAAATATGTTATTATATATATGATATCACAGATTGAATATATTTTTATGTTTAATTTTTAGTTTATCAATGACAAAAAATGATAAGTCAAATAATTGTCTTTGATTTATGTACACAAAAACTGAGAAGTCAAATATGAGAATCAACAACAAAAACATCATTTATTATGTACCTTATAAAATAAAAAATTAATGTAAAAAAAAATAGATCTAGGAAATAAAATGTAGTTGTTTTCTTCACATATTCATACAATATTTTTTAAAAAAATTATTCAAAACTCTAACCTTTAAAATAACTATATTATTAAGCGTGGAATACACGTGCAACACACGTGTTTGAGAAACTAGTATATATGTGTGTATGTGTATTAGCTAATAGAGTTGTTATATATGTTAGGTGGACAAAGAGTTAAAGGTTTTAAGGAAATCAATTGAATATATATATATATACACACACACACACGTATGTATGTATACATACATGTATACATATGTAAACACACGCAGAGCGGACCCACATGGGTTCGAGGGATTCACCGGCAAAAAATTACACTGTATATATAAGGTAAATTTATGTATTTATGTGGATATATATATTTTGAACCCCTCAAAGATAAAGAGAAGTTGATAGCTCAGCGGTAGGTCCCCTTGAAATTTGGCTCCATGTTGAGGGTTTGAATCCCTTTATTGGTGTTTTATTTTTTTCTTTCTTAGTTTCAGCTTCTTCTTTTTATTTTTATTTTTTTCTTTCTTAGTTTCAGCTTCCTTTTTTATTTTTAGTTTCAGTTCCGTTTTTCGCGTCTTTTTTAGTTTTTATTTTATAAAACATGCTAAAAGTGTGATTTTAAACCCAAAAAAATTCAAGGGTCCGCCACTAAAATTATATACTACTACTTCCTTGAAAATTATTTTGTTGGCTTATTTGCACGTTTATACTTTTATTTTTCGAACTCCCTGAACGAAAATTCTGGATCCGCCACTATACACACGTACGTACGTGTGTTTACATATGTATACATGTATGTATACATATATATATATATATATACATACGTACGTATGTATACATGTACGTACATACCTATGTATATATATATATAAAAGAGGGAATAGCAAGCTCCTCTCCGTCAACATGCTTGCTTGTTGACGGAGGGTATTTCAGAAATTTCACAATTCTCTTGCTTTAGCTCCGATTTACCTCATGTTTTAGATAGTGTACCATTTCAAATTATTTGGATGGGTACCTTTTAATAAATAATTACTTATTTTAGCGGTACTTTTTATTTATTACCATTTATAGCAATATTATGTTAAATCTGTAATATGTATTAAAAGTGAATTATGTAAGCAATATATATGTATCATACTTTTTTTTTTCAAAATATATTATGATTGTTTGGTAAGAAATTGACACGTTGTATTATAAGTGTATTAAAATATGTGATAAAGTATTATCTATCAATAAAACTTGTATTATATGTGAATAATAAAAAAAAATTGTAATATATATTAAAATTGTATTATAAATGTATTAAAAGTGATCAAGTGAAAAAAAAAATATTATTCTATAAATGGTAAAAATCTTTTTAATATAGTATATTTATGTAAGTTTATTAGTCCAGACCACTTGTGCACTTGTGGGGTCTACTTGACGTCATTTTTAAGAGTTTCAATCATGTGGGCCACATACAAACTTCATTTTACATCTACCTTTTCGTTCATTTTACAAACTTCCAACTCCAACTGTTTCCTAGATTTATATGCCCCTTAAATTCCATACAATTATGTAATTACGAATGAATTAAATACGAAAATTACAAACTTAGTGATGATAAATGATAATTTGATACAAATAAATGCATAGCTGATGCATTAACCATAATTGCTCCAAGTAGAAAAACAGAAAAATACTCTCTCAATTTCATATTATTCGACTTTGTGAAATAATGCATTATGCATATATATTATGAAAAATATTTAAAGACGTAATTTATACCATACTTTCTATTATTTCCCTTTTCTAAATCATAATTAAATATAACTTTGTAAATAGTGTAGTTTATCTCCTAGAAAATATAAAACTTCAATAAATAAAAAAGCAAATATGGAAAAAGTTTCAAATATCCTTGTTGAACTTTGAACAATTCAATTATTTCGAATAAAGAAATAAATCTAAAAAATAAGTTAATATTGAATAAAGGGAGTATCATTGTATTTGAAAATTTTAAAATACCACAAATAAACATTACAAATTTCAATGAATGATGATTGGCACGGGCTTCCCTTTTCTTCTGTGTGTGTATATATATATATATATATATATAAGTATATTACATATATATGTGTGTGAATGTTAACTAATAAAGTCGTTATATATATTAGGTGGATGTATATTTTATGACTAAATGTGCCTAGAAGTGTTTCTTAGACGAACATTTAGTTTAAGTCATCATCTAGGTGCTAATCATTGGCTGATAGTTCTGACGAGGCACTCCTTTGAGTGTACATAAGTAATATTTAAATTTGTATAAAATTGAATAAATAGACACACGTCCTACGTGGCATTCTACATGACAATTAGCGTCTTACATGTTGTCCTACGTGTATCATGTCACATCGGACTCATGTGTCTACTTATTCAACTTTATATAAGTTTAGGTGTCTACTTGTGCACACCCAAAATTAAAGGATATAAATATGAAATGAGGCCTAATTAAAAAGCACATTTATATATTATGCCTTAACTTTTTAAGGGTTGGTGATGCATGTTCTAATCTTCATTTCAAATGAGAAAAGGCTTACGGTAAATACTTAGGCAACCAATAATATTATTCATGTGAAAGGAATAGGCAGCTTGGTATATTTTTATCACACGTCTATGTCCCTAGTGAGTCATGTCTTGGTACTTCTAAATGCACGCATGGTAATAGAATGTGACAACCTCCTATATTATTTTTCTTTTGATTTTTCCATCGGTGTCCGTACTCATATCAAATCTCTATTTATTTAGATTCAATAAGTACTTACCATTTTCGTCACAACTCTCTTTAATACATCTGTTTTGTTTTTATTTCACTCAATACTACGTAACAGTAGTGTTTATGTTTTTTGGTACTTGTTTCATCATATTTCATGTTGAATTTGAAGTAATTTTTCACGTACTCACAACTAGCTTTTATTATAGTGCAATAAATTATTTGGGCCATCGTAGATAGCAATATATAACTGCCAACTAAAATGGTCCATTATCATCCATTCATTTGTGAGGAGTCTACCAAAGTAGTAGCTTTATAATACATACAAATATCCTAGGTTAGTCAATTATTATGTAGTACCACTATGGAATGATGAAGTTGCTTGATCAAGAGCACAATTGTTGTCAAATCATTCAAATCATCACCAAACAACTTTATGTAGCCTTGTGTATCAGTCTGTTCGGTTTGATTTTAAAATTTATTGATTAGGCTTATTGACTTATTGGTTATTCCGTTTCAATTATAGGCAACAATTTTTCAGAATTGTTAGGGTTATTGAAATAAATTAATAAAAAAAAAAAGCTTCAACTTTCTGCCATTGAAATGTAGTAAAAAAGAATTTTGTGTACAATTAAAAGTATACATAAATCATACCCCTATATCAACAATCAATAGTGATGCATTCAATGAAATATAGTTTAACCAAAATAATGTATACATTCAATAGCATACATAAATGGTACATACATGTATCATAAGTTCATTTATGATGCATACATCATACGGCGAAATTGTATATACATTTATTTTAAGTCCATTTATAACATATACATGGTATACATGCACTTAAAAATATATCAATTGTAATACAAATATACTAGCCAGTGAAGTTGTATGTGTTTATAACTAGGTTTAAGAAAATAAATACAATATATTTAGGGAAATCGGTGAACAGATACAACGAAATTAAGCGAACATGTCCAACAAAATTGAGCACAAATATAGAAAATTTGAGCAACGGATACAACTCCTTATAGTTTTAATGAATACTAATTAGGCAAACTATAATTATTAATGGTAATTATGCTTCTAATTATACATGCTTATGAAATTTCCTCATAGATAAAAGTGACAAATATGCGGATTGAAATAAATTTGAATGAGTCAAAATGGATTGTGTTAAAATAATTTGGGTCATTTGGACATGCCTCAGTTTTAAGGTAGTCTTTAATTTTTGTTCCTGAAAATCGTTGGTCTTTAATTTTTACTCATCATAGCTTTAAAAAAAAAATATGACCAAAAATACCTCTGATAGAAGGAAAAAAACTTCCGAGGCAAAAGAACTTCACAAGGCATAAGTTATTGGCACAATTTATGTCCCGAGCATAAGTTTAATGATATAAGTTATACCTTAATACATAAGTTTAGTGACACAAATTATGCTCCAAAACGCGCTTCTCAAGACTCGAATCCCCGTACCAAAAGATCCTTATTAAGGGTGGTGAGATAGATATAACACTTCTCCTCTTAACCTAATACCATGCATTTTTTTTTATCATTTGATATACCTAATAAATTTGAAAATTCTATTAATAAAACCTTATTTGTTTCATTTAATGAAAATCTTAGTCTTAAATATTCATATTTCAGTTATTAAGTATGTCTGGCTTTTAGTTTAAATTTTAGTCATACCTTAACCATTAAACAGATTTTTTTTTATGTTACAATCACTTAATGAGTAGGAACAGGTCTAAAAAAAAGAGTATGAATAGGTCGTAATATTAAGATATGTAACAAGTCTTGAATTCTTAATATCATTAAGATATTTATTTATTAATTTCTAAAAAATAGTAGTCACCAATTCCATTCTATTCACCGTTACAACCCACCGTTATCAACTACCGCAGTTGTGGTGTGTCAATATCAACTATCATCCTCAGTTATACCCATCATCATTGTCAATCAATACAGTCATCTGTCACACTACTAGCTACTATATACAATCATCACGATTAATCATCATTCTCATAACAGTCAACAATCACCACACCATTGGCATCATTCACCACCACCATTAGCATCATTCACCATCACCATTAGTTATTCCTATCTTCCACCACAACTATCAATCGCCACAACCTACCACTATCAATCACTACTAGCAACCACCATCACCACTACGTACAACATCATGGCATGTACCACTACACCACACATCATGTACCATTGAACCATGCAACATGTACATTTACACATGCCCACAACATCATCATTAGCCAACGACATCCCCAATCAGCATCCACAACCAGCAGTACTATCTATCACCACCATCAACGGCCATATAATTTTTTTAAAATATTTTATTGATATAATATTAGGATAATTTAATATTCTATTAATATTATTATTTTTAAATAAAGACAAGTTGTGTACACTCAGATTTTGAAAAGACAAACGGTCTTAATTATTTATTAATCAAATCTTAACACAATACTTTAATATTCAAATGTGTATACTGATACAAAACATGTAAATCTTAAAGCACATCTTAATATTGAGATATGTACTTAAATTCAAATTGTTTTAATCTTACAAAAAAAATGAGGTATATGTTCTATTAATTTATCCTGTCTGTTATTTGTTTCCCATATGTCTCCTTACATAATTGATTTGCAAAGAATCTTCATTACAGTTTCTTAATTTTTTAAGGGGGAGCAAACTCAAGTATTAAAGTCCTATTCCGTTACATTCTCTCATTGACCTACCTCTGAAACATTATGGACAATGCTGCTGCTTTTATTAGTAGTTGTCTCTCTACAAAGAACAGAATTTTGCATATGCGGATCCAAGATTTGAATATTACTGGTTCAAATTCAAAATTCTGCCATAACTCATTCAACTTAGGGTTCAAAATCTATGTTTGTACTTGTTTAGCCAATTTTTTAATATATATATTCACAGTCTAAGCCAAAGTTATTGGATTCGAAATTGAACCATGTAGATAGTGGCGGAGCCAGAATTTTCAATAAGAGGGTTCAAAATCTAAAGAAATAAACACACAAAGTAGCCGAAGGAGATTCGACATCTACTATATATACCTAAAAAAATATTTTAACCATGTATAAATAATATAATTTTCTGCCGAAGGGAGTTCGGATGAACCCCCTAACTATAAGGTGGCTCCGTCACTGCATGTAGGATCCACTAGTTTCTCCATATCCCAGACTTGAACCTAAAACCTCTGAGCTCTAGTGCTTCAACTCTTCTAAAAGCAGCACCATTCAATTACACACTATAACAACCCATAATCAAGGCTCTCCTCCCAATAGCACACCCCAGCTACCTTACTTACTACAATGGCCACTCATCATTCATCAAATATCATGGCATTTAAACCTCTCAATCTCATACAACTCCTTATATTAACATTCCCTTGTGCTTATTATATGTAATAAATAGTGAGTCCCACTTTTATCAAGAGTTGTTCCAATCTTCATATATTCTATGTGATAGTTTAAGTGAAATTTCTATGGAAATTTTCCATTCACAACTCACAATTGATAATGTACTCTCCATTGTTTAGTCTTTGTCTAATCTTTACCTTCTTCCTTCTCTCCTCTGCCACTCATCGTCGCATTCTCCATCAACCGCTTCCTCCAACTTCAACTCCATCCATTAATAAAGCTAAACCTCCATATCCTCATTTTCATCCATTTTTCGTATTTCTTCTTCCTCCTCCTCCTCCTCCTCCTCCTCCACCACTTTCGAATGATTTTGCCACTTTTCCTGCTAACATTTCCTCCCTCATTCTTCCACGTTCCTTGCATTCCTCTAATAATTCCATCACCAACAAATTCATTGCCATTCTCGTATCTGCATCCATCCTCTCTGCTACATTCATCACTGTCCTTGTTCTTTTCTTCTTCCTTTACCATCGCTATCCCCACCGTGACGATGAACACTATGATGATGATCACGAGACGAATAATACTCTCCGACTTGTCTCATCTAATACAACCCCTTCTCACATTGAAATTGAAAAGAAAACGTCGTCAAAGCTTGTGAGTTGCAGAGAAGAAATTGCTCAATCTTCTACAGCCTCAAATGACTATGTCACACTAAACTACCAAAGAATTGGATCACCAGAACTCCGTCCTCTCCCTCCATTGCCACGACAACAATATTTCAAGCAACATCTTAATATTGGATCATTTGAAGATGAAGACGACAGATTCTTCTCCACCAGAGGATCCTCTGGGGGTAGAGGAAGTCCCGATTTCATACAAAGGAGTTTCCAGTATCAATATCTGAATTACAATTCATCAAATGATTCATTATCCAAAAGTCCTTCTGGAGAGTTGAGTTTGGTTAAATTTCCAGCACGGCCGAGGTTTATTCTTCAGCAAGTGGAACATAGGCCAATGTCATCATCTTCAATATCTTCTGGTAGTACTCATAATTCCCCTGCTTCTCAAATTTCAAGTTCCTCACTACAGAATCCCGTGTCTACTATGAGTAAATTCGGATATCCTGAGAGGTATGTATCGAGAAGACTTCCACCTCCACCACCACTGCCACCACCTCGAGTAGTAATCGAAAATGATGGGCCATCGATGCCCGTTTCATTCCATAGTGCTGATGGAGAAAGTATAAAGCCAAAGCTAAAGCCTCTGCATTGGGATAAAGTCAGGGTCAACTCAGATAGAGCAATGGTTTGGGATCAACTGAAATCTAACTCTTTCCAGTAAGATTTATGTCATCACTCAAGTATTTAAAAACCTATGTTGCTCAGACTCTCCAAAATTATTGCAGCACGTGTCAGATCCTCCAAAAACACACTACTTTAGGAGAATTTGACGTGCATCGATCAACATTTTAAAGAGTGAGCAAACTTAGATTTAAATGCATATCTTTTTATTTAGAGAGATTATTAGTAGTGTGAACTTATTTGATCTTCTAACTTTTTTTAGAAAAAAAAAAAAAAAACTAGTTTGATCTTCTAAAGTTCTAACAGCTTAACAATTCAGTATATCCTTGTTATCAATGGATTTTAGTTCATTTCATTGGTACACCGTCCCAATGGCACCATTCGAATTTTGAGAGTCAAATATTTTAATCTTGATTGAATTTTCAAACGTGGAATCCGTATATTTTATAAAAGAAAAATTTACATATTTGAAAATTACTGTAAGTCACAAAAATTGACAATTCAAAGTACTTAAAAGGCATATGAAAAAATCGCAGTCAAAGAAAAACTCGTTTGACTCTCTAAACTCGAACAGTGTCATATAAATTGGGTCAGAGAGAATATATATTTCCTAATCAAGATAAACAAAAATGTTTCCTAATCTTGAAGAGTAGTTTCATTTGTAATTTTTTTTTATTTTCCCATTTTATTTTATTTTTTTTGTTGCCATTTTAGGTTAAATGAGGAGATGATTGAAACATTATTCACTATAAATTCTTCAAATTTAAATTCAAAAGATGGTGTAAGACTCCCAGTTATTCCTGTGATGAATCAAGAGAAGCAGTTACTTGACCTAAAGAAGTCTCAGAACATTGCAATTTTGTTGAGAGCACTTCAGATTACTAGTGATGAAGTTAGTGAAGCACTTTTAGAAGGTTTGAAACTATCTTGTTTTGTCATATTTAATTGATGTCTCATTTTTTTAACTAAGAAATCTCCAGTCAAGTATTGCAAGGTTCGAAACTCGGTGGATATAATAGGCTCACTTCTTTGCTTATTTCCACTTAAATACCAAAGTTTTATAAATGAGAGATTTCATACCTTGACATGCGCTTAATCCACACATCACGTGTTGCACTCTCACCACTAGATCAAAGTCATGCTGGTTTCTTTTATGTCTCATTATTGTATGAGTTCTATGAAGAAGTTTAAAGGCCTTTTAATGTATTTTGGCTGTGGTGGTTTCACATTCTAGTTTTAAATGATGAACTGCAAATTGGCACTACTATAACATGGTGACATTAAATTCTGGTCCTACCAAGTGATGTGTCAATTATTAACATCTTGAGCCATAGCTAGCACTCCCTCTGTCTCAATTTATGTGGCACTTTTTGTTTTTCGAGAGTCAAACAATTTAACTTTGACCAGGAATTTGCGCAAGAAATCTTCAATTTTTTTGAAATAAAATTTATATACTTGTAAACTACGTAAAAAGTACTATAAGTCACAATAATTGATAATTCAAAATGTTTAAAAGATCTATGAAAAACTTACGGTCAAAGATAAACTTGTTTGAATCTCGAAATTCAAAAAGTGTCACATAAAATGAGACAGATGGAGTACTATTTTGTTGGGATGTCATATTCATGTTTATGAATGAACTCTGATGCTCATCAAACCTTTTGTTTTACATATTTACTCATTTAACATATTCTCTTTGCCCCTTAAACCTCCTCCCAGTCTAAGCCAAAAAGTGAAAATTAAGGTGCTTTTGCATAAGGAACTACTTATGTATCTTCTTTATCCTAAAAAAAAAAAAACAAACCAGGTAGTGCTGACAGACTCGGAATGGAGCTACTGGAGAGTCTGATAAAGATGGCTCCCACGAAAGAAGAAGAACGGAAGCTGAAGAACATCAAAGATGAATCACCATTCAAACTAGGCCCTGCAGAGAAAATTCTCAAGGCAGTGGTTGATATACCTTTTGCATTCAAGAGGGTGGATGCAATGCTTTACATAGCTTGTTTTGATTCTGAGGTCAAATACCTTAAGGGGTCATTTCAGACATTAGAGGTAAATTATGCTTTGCATCCATGAACTCACGTACCTAGTCTGCATTGATGGAATGACACTACATACTCTGCAGTTGTATGATGATAAATCTTGTGGTATGAGTAAACTTCTAGTCTGAAGTTTACCTTTTACTCTTCTACTTAGGTTCCTAGCTAGGTTGATTTTGATCCCTTTGCTGAGTCTTAAACTCCGACTCCCCAACTCTAAACTGGCTGGAAATGCCCGTTTTGAGCTTGCTCAGGGCGGATGTTCTCACTGATCTTGACTTTACAAGTAGTCAGCTTCTGTTTTTCCATATGGAATCTCTTAGAATTAGGGACCTTTAGTTATTTAAAATTTCACTTCTGTCACCTTCATTTTGTTATTTCATTATTGCAGATTGCATGTGAAGAATTAAGGAATAGCAGAACATTTTTAAGGCTTCTGGAAGCTGTACTCAGAACCGGAAACCGTATGAATATGGGAACAGACAGAGGAGATGCACGTGCCTTCAAGCTCGACACACTTCTTAAGCTTGTAGATATTAAAGGTGCTGATGGAAAAACCACCCTTCTGCATTTTGTTCTTCATGAAACTATTAGAGCAGAAGGTTCTCATCTTTCAGGTGCTGAGTTATCATCTCGCGATGAGGCTGAGTTTAGAAATGGTGTTCACGTTATTTCTGCCTTGAGCCACGAGCTTGCTAACGTGAAGAAAGCAGCTGTGATGGACTCGGATATTCTTAGCAATGAAGTTGCAAAACTAGCAGCTGGAGTTGCTAAGATTACTGATGTTATAAAGCTGAATCAGGGGTTGGTTTTGGATGAGAGTAGCAGAAGGTTTTCCGAGTCGATGAATGGATTCTTGAAGAAAGCTGAGGGAGAGATTATGAATATACAAGCCCAAGAGGAATTTGCTCTGTCCATGGTAAAGGAGCTAACAGAATATTTCTATGGTGACTTTGCTAAGGAAGAAGCTCGACGGATGAGGATATTTATGGTGGTTAAGGACTTCCTCTCTATCATTGATCAAGTGTGCACAGATTTGGGAAAATAAAAGAGCAAACATTGTATATTTCACAAGTTTTTCGCGTCGACAGTGAAGGCAACAAGGTAACTCTTCTGAAGATGAAATATCCTGGAGTTCTTCATCCCTATATGTATTTTGTATGTATTATACAGAGATCTTACCATATCAGGAAAAAGTTATATGTATTATATTCTAGAAGTGAATAATATCGTGATTTTATTGTTTATGGGATGGTTGGAGTCAACGAGTTGTGTTATTAGCGTATGCTCTTAATACTGTAGTTGATTATTGCAACGTATAGTGGTGATTCTAGGATCTAGAGTTGTGAGTTCAAAATGAATGTGATCTTACTCTATGTATACATTATAATATATGTAGACATAGTTAAAGCTAGGCGAAAGCAGTTTATTCAGCTGAACCTGTCATAGAACACCCCTCCTTGGGTAATATTTTAGCTAGGCTAGCTATAACCTTGAAAACATGGTGTAGCAACTATTATCTCCTGAAAGTTCACAATGATTCTTTTGATCGAAAAGCTACAACAAAAAAAAAACCCACTGTAATCCCATAGGTGGAGTCTAGGGATGGTAGAGTGTATGCAAACCTTACCCTACATTGAGAAGATAGAGAGATTGTTTCCGATAAACCTATGATACCTGAACAATGGATAATAATCTAACCTATAATCTTATTTATACACTTATTGTCACATATAAATGGTAAAAATATTAAACAAAAATAAACATTCAAATGTTACTTCAGCAGCCTAGCAGATCAACCAGGAACCTAAGGAAAGAAGACAATTACTACTAAAGAACACAAATGTGCAGTTGTATCATACTCTTTTAAGAAATAGTAATACTCTTCTTGTTTCATTCAAAATATGTAAGACAGATTCAACTCTAGAAAATACATAGAGTTGCTATATATTTGAACTTTTTGTATCAATTGTTTTATGGAAAAGAGGACAACTGACCATAAATTTCGGCCATAAATTAATCAGAAATAGAAATGGTTACATTACTCTATATGTGAATAGCTGTAATTAACACAGCTTCTATGGCCAGCTAAAATATTGGCCATATGTTGTTATAAGCATCATATAACACTATTCTATGGTCATTAAAAAGATGACCGCCGAGATGAGAATAAACTCACAGCATTCCTTGCTGCTCTCACTTTGCTTACTAACACCTTCCACTTCACCTCGTCCTTCTTGGTCTGTTGCAGCATTTTCTCCTTGAAATGACTGAAGCAATAAAAAAATTGGCATTTGTTAATGGTGGATAATTGAAGTGAGCGATACAAACAAAAGGAAAGTAGTTGACCATCATTTACAGGATTTTGGTTTTCAAACTGAGAATCACTACTTTACCAAGCAACACGCGTCCTTTATAATTTAATTTTGTGCTAATTCTCAAGGGTTCAACGAGTTTAACAGAAATGGTCAACGGCTAAATATATGCATACCATGCATCTTGTAACACTCATTTGTCCATCTTAAACTAGATATGGTGCTGTGAATAGTAGCTTGGTATTTTTTGGATATACTGCCAATACGAGTAGGGCAACAACACAGCTTCTCTTTTGATAAAAATGAGTAGGTTTACATGTTTAGATATTGAAACTTTTTGACTTTTCAACTTTCACGACCTGACTTCATCTAGATGCTTCAAAGGCAGAGTGTTAGTTGTACAACAAAGATGCTTCAAAAATATACAATTAGTCATCCTTAATGCAAAGAAACATTTGCATGCCCTGCAATAGTTTGAAACGCAAGGCACAGAACTAAAGTCGATAGCCATTAAAGCATAGTGCTAGCAGGTGATGTCAATAATTGACATGTAATCTACTGTGAATAAGCATAGTGCTAGCAGATAAAGCTAACAACACGCAAGTCATCTACTGTACAACAAAACTTTAAATGTTTATCCGCTTCACGAACTGTGATTCTATCTAATAAAATATCAGCAGAAAATTTATTCACTTACCTACAAAGAGGAACTTTGCAAGAGTCAGGTTCTTCACAAATGCGTGAATGTAGCTCAAAAATCTGCCACATTCGCTTACAACGTACACATCCACCAGGAACTTTAATTTTGCAACTAGAGAAATGACGGACCAGAGACTCCAGCCCCTTGCATGCAGGAAAACCGCAGGCCTCTTGGCTTGCTTTAAGCACCTTGTCATGAGGTCCAATAGTTCGACACCCATCCCTGCAAATGTGAACCAGAGCTTCCATAGCTTCGTGCAGTTGTAAATACACCTTTTTCTCTTCAATTTTCTTCAGCCTATCTTGTTTTCTCTGAAAAACAAACAATAATAAGACTATCTATACCAATCAATCTACTCCAAATGACATGGCATCACAGTAGATCTGGGACAAATCACTGGGTGTTCAAATTATATAGGAGAATGTGATATTCTCTAGACAAATTGCAGTAACCATCTTACCGTATCAGCTTCAACAACAAATTCTAAAAGTTCCTGTTCAAGTGCGGGATTAGCACGTCTCATTACTTTCCAACCCTCAGTAGATGATATGCTCTTGAAGTTCCCCACAACCATACGAATGCAAAAGAGAGTAAGACGTGGTGCATCACAGTCCCTCGCCAACTGAAGGACATCTATCACGTTATCCAAATTCAACCAACCCTGCTCCAAATGGTTTATGCATACTCTTTTAAGTGATGGTACTGAGTAGAAATGTGATAAGACCAACAGATGCAGAACAAACTTCTTTACATCTCCTTCGTCGTAACTGCATTAGGTTAAAAAGGTGACATAAATGACTTTGAAACAAAAACTGCATAGCAAGAAAAGGTAAGAGATTAACATCCCCCCACCCCCACCTTCTTCCTCCCAAGGAAGTGCAACCTCTACTAACATACCAAAACCATTCTTCCTAACAAGTTTTCTCTCAGTTGCATAGGAAGAGTTAATATCCATCCCCCTAATCAGACATGTCATTGCAAAGGCCAAAAGAGACTGCCGATTATAATTGCTCTCAGGGGAAGCATCACGGATAACTTTATGTGTAGATAAAAGTTCCATGTAAATAGCTTTAATGTCGGAGATCTTCATAAATTTATGATGCTATGCAAACATTGCTCTTTGACTCAATTATATGTTCAAGAAATTTAAGATCATTCGTACCATTCTTATCCTGAATAGCTAATGTTGGATAAGCATTTTTATCAGCAATAATAAACTCACGAAAGATTCAATAAAGCTAGAAGGTGAAACTTTCTGCATACCAGGCTGAGTAGAGGAAACGGATGAATACATAGACCGCGCCATGAGGTACCCCAGCAATCTTTATGCATCTAATACCATTCCTTACTTTGGATTGCTGCAGAAGATTCCCCAGCACCGGAGATGCAACAGTCTATGGAAATGATAAGGGAGAAAGCACAATAAATAATGGGCATTGTTAATAAAGAAAACCTGACAGACAAAACAAGAAGTTAAAACGTTCGACTTTCTATAAAATCCCACTTCAGTGCCAAACAGTATCCAGTCAAAATGAAGATAACAAAACAGTGATCTAGTGAATGCCTCAGCGAAAAAGATAAGTACGGTATGGGATTGGTAGGATATTGTTAAGGGAATACTGACCAGAAGGGCATAATGAGCTGGAATAACTGATCCATTTTCTGCAATTACATGTACATCTGCACCAAATCCTTCTTTGAAGAGCCTGTCCCATGTATCTTTTGGGACACAATCAGAATTAGCAAGTTGTCGAGGAACAGTGGCTCTTGACTGAATTTTACCAGTAACTGGTGGAGGTTTTGGAATATTAGTAGGTAGATTACAAACAGGAGACGTTGGATCTTCAAAAAATTCAACACTGTCAGCTGCGCCTTCTTCTATGCGTATGTTGAAGGATCCACCAAAAGATTCAACAGCTGCTGATAGCCAAAGGGTATGCAAGTCTGGTGATGCCATCAACTACTAGTCCAAATATTTATCCAACAAAGAAATATCACGACCACCTATTGAATGAATTAAAAGGCAAAACAAAACAAGTTACAAACTTTCAAGCTTCACTGAGGAATATCTAACAAACTAGAAATCCATTATAATATTGTAAAGATATGACACCTAACTCAACCCCAAATGCTAGCTCATGGCGGAGGATTGCTCAACTCCATATAAGCAAACCACCAATCCATTCTCCAAACAATGTGGGACTCCAACACCCTCTTCACACTCAGGCACAACTAAAGAGTGGACTAGAAGTACAAACGGAGATGGACCTGACTTTGATACCATGTTAATATATGGCACCTAGGTCTAACTCAACCCCAAAAGCTAGCTCATGATAGGAGAATTCTCCAAGTCAATATAAGCAAACCACTGACCCATTCTCCAACTAATGTGGGACTCTAACCCACTCTAACATATAATATAGCAAATCAAGTTCAAATAATCCAACCCAATTCAATAGTTCTATCCTAAAAGGGTAGCTACCGCACTAAGCCTGCGCTATGAGCGGGGTCTGGGGAAGGGCCAGACCACAAGGTTCTATTGTACGCAGTCTTACCCTGCAATTCTGCAAGAGGTTGTTTCCACCGCTCGAAATCGTAACCTCCCGATCACATGGTAGCAACTTTACTAGCTACGTCAAGGCTCCTTTCTCAACAATTCTATGTTGTTGATTAGTATTTGTCATGCCAAAGTAATTTTTTCAAAAAAGAAAGAAATTGGCATCCTTTTAAATTGTAGTTTAAGCAAATAAAGGGGAGTAAAAAGAAATAATGGAATAAAAGCTCAAAAAGAACCAACAGTAAGAGCCTTCAAATATCTTAAGGACTAATAACTTTATACTAATTTCTCTATTTGCTTTAACCAACTTTTCTTCCCTTCAAAGTTAGAAGCCTATTCCATGCTTTTTTCAAAACCCAAAATTGAGTAACATTCACAAGTACCATTAGACAAAGAAGCAAAACATAAGAAAGAAATTGCCAGACAAGTCCTAAAAACTTCTTTTTATTCAAATAAATAAAATACACAAATCTTATAAAATGATTTACAAAAAACATTTATTTATTAAAGATCAAAGTTCTGCTCTCCTTGACTAATATCCTTTCTATAATCAAAATGTGGCAGGCTTTATCTTTAAATCATTATAAAAATCAAGCAACACTAGCTAGTGGCAATGAATTAAGTTGATAACTTCTAGGTCTCACGTTTAAATCCCATCAGAGACTTAAAAAAAATACGAAGGGTGTGTTTGGTATGGAGGAATATATTTTTCAAAAATGTTTTTCAATTTTCTAGTGTTTGGTTAGTCAAAATGTTTGGAAAATATTTTCTCTAGCAAAATGAACCCCGGTCCCTCACTCCCCATCCCATTCTGCCGCGAAATTGTTTTGATAGATAACACATAAATACACTTGAAATAATATTTCCTTGCTTACTTACCAAACACTAGAAAATAAATAAAAAATCAACTTATTTTCCTTCATGCCACACACACCCTATGTGATCTTTTCTTCATACGTCTTAGCCTTGATTAACAGAGTTATCTAGTATATGTGATTGGTGGAAAATCACAAATATCCATGAAACAAATCAAAGGTAAGCAAAAACTAACTCAAACATCATGGTTATAAAAATCAAGCAAACACTTCCCCAGGCGGAGCCAAAATTAAGAGTTTCGGGGTTCTAAATTTTTTTTAGAACCATCAATTAATTTTTTTAGGGGTTCACAAATTAAATATACATATATTTAATTAATTTTCTAATAAAAATATAGGGTGTACATAAAAACTAGTGGATTCTCCGAACCCATAAACCCCACCTAGCTCCGCCTCCCACCACGAGAAAACAAGAAGATAAACAATCCATATATATTATAGTGATAGTAAAAAAAATTTAGAAATTTCTGAAAGTTAAGAAGTACGAGAAACTCTAGATCACTCTTTTTTTTCAAAATAAATGGTCTTGATTAAAAAAAAAAACATAACTGAATTATCAGCTACATAAACTAGTACCTAACAAAAAAAAATTCTTATTAACTTTTGATATACAGAATTAAACAGTGTAAATAAAACTCTATTAGAGAAAATAAAAATCAAAACTTGATAACCCTTTTATTACTTTAATAATAATAAAAACAAGTTACAGACTCACAGAAACATACCTTGGAGCAGATAGAAAAAAAATAAAAAATCTCCAAATCTCTTCAAAAATCCCCTCTTTAATTGTTCAAAACTTCCAGTTCAAAAAACCTGTACAGTTAAAAAAACAAATTAATCAAAGAAATTTCCATGAATTTAGCCTATCCAGAAAATTCTGATCTCAAATATTTATCACATTAGCTAAAATAAAGGGTGCCAAAAAAACAGGGAAAAATAATTTTGATTTTCAAGAAAAGGAAAATTAAAAATTTATGTTCCATTGATGTAGATGATAAAAAAAAAGAAAAACTTACATGAATGGACAAATTGGAATTTGGGTATGATAAAAACAACACTTTTTTTTAATATTTGGAGAAAACAAAGTTGTGGGTTTAAAGAAGAAGGGAAGAAAGAAGTACTTATTTGAGGTCCAAGTAGGATTTGGCCCGGGGGGGGGGGGGGGGGGGTTAAAGGGGGTGGTA
>JAJOOR010009184.1:0-27787 GCA_036250505.1 Solanum acaule
CACTCAAAACCAGGAGATACTATGAAGCTATCCTTATTGACACAGATTCAATCGAGATAAAACATTCCAGAGATGAAAACAATCCTACAATTATCAAATATTCCAGCTTCACCATCAAGAGAATCTTAGACCCTTTTGAATGGTTTGCAGACCATTTACATACTCCAATAGCGTTATCTATAACGCACAGAGACCCCAGACATACAACTGGTATGACTACAAAGCGGCATGGTTCAATTTTTTATATCTCAGGCCAAGACACACTTGGTTTATTATTAAGTATTGTCCTAATGTCACTAAAGCCATTATCCCAAGGTGGTTTTATGAATGGTGGAATTTATTCGGAGTTAACAAAGAGATACTTTCCACAACAATTTCTCAACAAGTTTGAAGATTTTCAGACTAAAGAAGAAATTACTACACTACCCGAGCACATCAAAATGTGTAAATATTATATTCAAAAGAGATTATCTTTTATAATTACTTAAAAATTTTCCAAAACAGATATCGATCGAATTAAGTATTTATCCAAAGAGATACAAATCAAAGGTTGGACGCCCAAACAACCTGTTCTCAAAAGACTAGTTCCACAGGAAAAACTCCATCAAAAGCAGAGCTCAGGGAAAAACTGACAAGCATAATGAAAAACAGATTATGCAGTGATTGAAGATGCTGCTTCTACAGAAAGTAGCAATGAAGATAATGGAGACATGTGCAATCCTAAAGAAATGGATCTAGCTTACATGGACCCAAATTATGAATAGAGAAAAGAACCCCCTGGAAAAAGTAGAGGCAAAGCCGGAATTACTTTTCCCAAAGGGCATTTCATTATTCCTAAAAGGGATCCAATAATAGCTACTGACAAAACAGGCTGTCAAAGACGACTTTATCAAAAGGCGTACCCACTACTCAAAAGCTACTTTATAAAAAGGAGCAACCCCCAAAAGTGTCGGCAAGATCTAAGCCATACATTTGTAAGCCTCAGATATAAAGGCATCTTTTTTTTTCCCTATAAATGGATCACAAAACCAAAAGACAAGGCATCAGCATTTTTTCCCAAAAACACTGAAAACCTTAGTCATAAGCAAGACCGAAAGAACTTTCTTTGGTCCAGCAACAGTAGTATGATTATAATGCTTAAGAAGTTCTTTTTGGTTAAATGATTAAGTTCTCTAACATTGAATCACACTCTACAAATACAGGGAGGAGGTCATTTCTTTTTCAAAATTGATCGAAGTAGGTGTTGTCAATAGCAATTGATTTCAGGTAATAAAGAATGCGCCCTCTTCCTCTTTATTAACAAGTTTAGATACCTTTCGAGAAAGCAAGTTAAATACTTAATAGTTGGGTGTGAGTGAGTAACTATACTGACTCAACAGTTAGATAAAATACCTCGACAAGGATGTTTAACATATGATAAGACACCTATCAAGTGGATTTCATTTTAGACAGAATTTATTCATTAACAGCCAGCACCAAGTGGGCGATGAAAATTTACAGTTGCAAAAACTCACTCCCAATTAATCTAAAAAGGAGCTGGAAAACCTATAAGAATATCTAATTCATCAGTTTTTAACAAGTTACACCAAAAGGCCAAATGAGTATAGGCATTTGTATTTAAGTTTTTCTACTGATTCAGGTTTGTCTTCAAATAACTCTCTTTTCTCTCCTTCCAAATCACCCAAAAAAAGGACAAGCTAGTATGTTAATAATACATGCTCCTACTTTGTTTTCACAGCTCCTTTCCTGTATAGATTTAAGAAAGCCTCCTTCAGTACTAGGCACCCAATATCACTCATCTTTTTAAACTATCAGCCCATCAACGTTCAGAAACAAACTCCATAGGGAAAAGTTTCATTTACCCCGTTAATAAGGTGCCCAACATAAATGCGTTAGCAAATATCTTGGGGGGAAAGATAGGAGAACTTCCCACAGTGTACCTTGGCATGCCCTTGGGGGATAAGAGCAAGTCAAAAGGCATATGGAACAATGTTCTGGAGAAATGTGAGAAGAAGCTAGTGAATTGGAAAAGCAAATATTTGTCTCTAGGTGGAAGAGTTACTCTCATCAACAGTGTGTTGGATGCCATGCCTACATACATGATGTCAGTTTTCCCAATGCCTGTAAATGTGATTGACAGAATGGCATGGAGAAATTTTTTGTGGCAAGGGAACTGTGATCCTAATGAGCACAAATATCATCTTGTAAAGTGGGATGAAGTCATTCAAAGCAAAAAAGTAGGGGGTCTGGGGATAAGGAACCTAAAACTGCAGAATCGAAGCCTTCTGACGAAATGGCTATGGAGATTTGCATCACAGGAACAAGCACTGTGGAAGGAGACAATCAAGGCTAGGTTTGGAATGGAGAACAAATGGACTACCTACATGCCCACACAACCGTATGGGACTGGAGTATGGAGGTCTATCAGAAGTCAGTGGATCAAGTTTGCAAACAATTGTAAAATCAAGGTGGGAAATGGGGAAAAAACACTATTTTGGGAAGATGTGTGGGCTGGACAAGAAACTCTGAAGAACAAGTATCCTGACTTGTTCAACCTGAGCCTTCAAAAGGTATCCACAATTAGAGAAATGAGAGACAATCAAGGGTGGGATCTCAGGTTTAGGAGACACCTGAACGACTGGGAAATTAACAGTGTGGCTGAACTAATAAATACTCTGGAGCAATACAAAGAGTTAACCCCCAATGAGGACAATCTATTTTGGCTACCAGACAAGCAAGGCAGATTTTCAGTTGGTTCAGCTTACAAGACATCACAAAGATCAGTCTCTCAGAGTAGTGGCTGGCCCTGGCCCTAGCCCTGGAAGATGATCTGGAAAGTCAAGGTACCCTTCAAGGTTGCATGTTTCACTTGGCTACTAGCCAAACAGGCCACACTCACCCAGGACAACTTTATGAAAAGAGGTCGTCAGTTTTGCTCTAGGTGCTCTTTTTGTGAATGTGAGATTGAGACAATAAATCATCTCTTTCTACATTGTAGAGAGACTGTGAAGTTATGGCAGATTTTCATCAATTTAAGAGGCATAAGCTGGACTATGCCAAGGAGCATCAAAGAGGCTCTAGCTTGCTGGAATAGAGATGGGAATCAGTCGGGACACAAGGAGAGAGGAAGATTGTCCCAGCCTACATTTGGTGGACTATATGGATGGAAAGGAACCAGAGATGTTTCGAAAACAAGAGTTGCTCTCTGCAGAAACTGAAGATGAACTGTCTAGTCTTTTTCTTTTTTTGGTGTAAACACGAATATCCTCAAGAAGAAGAGGATATTCCTAGTATTTTAGATTATTTATGAAGCTTAGTAGGGACACCCCTCCCTCTGTAATTTTGTTGTAAGTATTACTGGAATACTTTTCTGAGTATTCCTTATGTTCATAATACAAGTTACCTTCTTCAAAAAAAAAAACTATTAAACTAAAATCCTTCCACAGCTATATTGAATGTGTCCTGTAGGCTATGCACTTTAGTAATGTTAATAAAACGAATGCAAACCATGCCCTCTCAGAAACTTCCCATGTATGACTGATGTGAATTCCATAGTTGCTGGAAAAAGAATTCAGAGCAGATTCGCATGCACTGCACATCAGCCTTTAATGGATATCAGCACAGGTGTGTGTCCAAGGCATACTGTTACAACTCAGATTACAGCTAAGGTCGCTCCACATGTTGCTAGTGGTAACGTTCTTCAGGGTAATGGGGACCAACTCGCATCTATATGCTATGGCCAGAGTGGATGCTGAGGCATCGAATGACGGGTCATATTTGTTCTCATGTGGCATTTGCACTTATAGATCTTGGATCTAACTATTCTTATATGTCACCACACTTAACATCTTGTTTGGAAAGGTATTATAGTTCCTAGACAAGCCTTTTTTTTTGTCTCGACTCGAGTGGGGGAGTCTATCGTTGTGGATGAGACTGTGAGGTCTTAGTACAGATCAAAGACACCGTGGATGACTTAATTGTATTGCCTATGGTAGACCTCAATGTTATTCTGTGTATGAATATGCTGGGATCATGTCATACAACACTTGATTGCCACTCCACAGTTTTGAGGTTTGGTACTCCCGGGAACCACATGTAGAAGTAGAACTTCCTAGAATCCACTCTGGATCGGAGGAGCAATTAGTCAAACTTCGTAAGCTAAGGAATTGTATAGTTTCCATAACACAGGATAAAAATCATATCTTTCACGAAGGTGCACAGGATGATCAGTCAGGTTTTCTTATACTTTAATAACTACAGTTCATGAAACCCGGGGGATGATACAATACAGAGGTGTTTCCAGACGATCTACCAAACTAACCTCTCAGAGAGGAAGGAACTTTGAGTTCTACTCTAAAACATCACCGGGTACACATTAGGCCAATATATGATTCGTTTAATTGCAGGATGAAGCCACAAATCAACCAAAATCCAAATTGAAGCAAAATTAGAACCTAAAACAGCAAATTTCATAGTAAAATCGCAAATCTAAGAAACATTGATGCCTAAATTTCACAGAACAAAAAAACCTAAATCAAATCGAACCAAAATCAAGAGCTGCAAAGTATAATTTGTTACCTCACCTCGCAGCAAGACGAAGATGGAGAAGCTAAGGCAGATTGTGAGTAATTGAAGGATCACTGATTTTCTCAGCTACAGATTCAGAGATCCATTTTGATGCTTCGCTATAGCGCTGTGATTACTGTAGAAGAAGGAAGTTATATCTTTCTTTTTCCCAAAAAAGGTCGATTTTGTTCGTGTTAAAAATAGATATTCATTTTTACTGAAATTAAATTTATTTTATTATTATTTTAAAAATAGATTTTATTATTTTTTAGAAAAAAATATTTTTATTTTAGCACTCATTATTCATTTTCTCAAAATTTAATACAAAACATCAACTAATATAGATATTATGATAAAAAAATTTATATTAATTAGTATTACTTTTTAAGGAGCGCGTATAGATTAAAATAGACAAGTAAAAATTGAACGAAGGAATATTTATCTAATTTAAAAACATTAAGAGATAATTTATTATTTAATTTATATTTTATCCTTATTATTAATTATAATTATTTTTTAATGTATTTTTGGAATATTAAATTTATCATATTTAAAAAATGATAAGGTAAAATTATTATTTAAAAAATATGTCAAATCAAACATGGACAAGTATTAAAAATGAACTAAAGGGAGTATCAAATTGTTATGGTTAGGTTAAAATCAAATTGTTCAAAGACAAAAATATCAAGAGGAAAATGAAGTAGAAAGACTTTGATTAAGTCAAAGCTTATTAAATGAATTGAGAATTTGATTATACATCCTCGATTTTACTTCACTTAATCATGTTGAATTAACACAATTTCAATTTTATTTATTAGGAGTGTGTTTTAATAAATTAACATTATTAATGATATTTTGATATAAGTATGCATTTCACTCCAAGCATATTCTTTAATCCTTAATAGTCTAATCTTTTTTGAAAGCCGAAGCTTAGTGCACCAATTTACTTCTTATTTACTATAAAAAAGATGGAAAAAAATGGAGATGCGGGGGATCGAACCCCGTGCCTCTCGCATGCAAAGCGAGCGCTCTACCATTTGAGCTACATCCCCTCATGTCTTAGAATCCCTTCAATAGACTACTTTAATGATATAATCTATAAATATGTCATTTTAACTTGGCTTCAGATGACATCTATGCTCTCCAACTTTGGATATACTCAAGTAGACACTTAAACTTGTATGAAATTGAACGACCAAACACAGTTGTCCTATGTGACCTTCTATATGGCAATTTTGTATTTTACGTGGCATTCTACTTGCATTATGCCACGAAGGACTCATGTGTCTACTTGTTCAATTTTATACAAGTTTAAGTACCTACTTATGCACGTCCAAAGTTGGAGGACATAGATGTTAGCTGAAGCCAAGTTAAATGACATATTTATGTATTATACCTACTTAATCGAATTGTTTGAGATTCAGAAGTGGAAATGAGGAAATATCTGCAATATCTGGATTTAATCTGATACACACATAAAGTTCGAAGGATTTTGTAGGTTCATTAATCGAGAAAGTTGGTCTATGGACACTTTTTAAATGAAAATATGACTTCTAATTTGCTTGTCTTGTTTGATGAATCTGATCAATGATGCTTCACATTTGAAGGCGTTGATAAGAACATATTGATTCTATAATATAGACGTTGTATATATACTGTCAAAAATAATTTTTATATATGTATAGTAGATGTGAATCCCCTTAGCTTCTTCGTGTATCTACTTCTTTATGTTTTGAATCCCTTTGGTGAAAATTCTAATTCCGCCATTGGACAACCAAATGACTTATGCTAATTGTAACTTTCAGGTGCATCTACATGTATTGAGTTACTTGTCCTTATTTAGGCCACCAAGGGATTAACACACTATAACAGTTTTGATGCCCTATTTATCCAATTAAACAACATACCTGATGTAATCTCACAAATGAGGTTTGGAGACGACCCGATGTACTCAGGCTTTACTTCTACCTACAGTAGAGAAGTTGTTCCCGATAGACCCTCGGCTCAAGAAAGTGCAGGTTCTATTATTCAACTATATCATACTTTTTCATGCAATCTCAAAATATGAGATCATGAAATTGTGAATATGTAATAGATAGTGTACACTCTTGACACAGTTATATACTTGTTCTATCATCACAGGAACAAGAGTAAACTTTTTGAAAATTTACAAAGCACATGAGCATTTGTGACACACTATTAAGAAAAAGAGGAAAAACAGACTACATGTACATGATGTAACACAACATATTCAAAAATACTGATCCGATTTGATAAGCTGTTGCAGAAGGAAAGAGTTTACCAAACGCATAACATGTGTGTATCGTGTAGGCCCCATGACTTCAGAACGATCATAGTACCGTCACTCATCTAATAAAAAATCAAAGCTCCTGATACTTACAAAACCCCTGCCTGCAGAAATGCATTAGGCATAGAGTCGTGCTGGATGGCTAGTTCATGTCTTGTCTCTCTATATCTAGTGTGTCTTGAGGTTCGGGGAAAATCTCACTCGATGATCTCTTACACGATGATGAATGTTCGTTCCCGCTGCTAATAGAATGAGATAATCCTACTCTTCCTGACTGTTTCAGGTTCATGCCAGCTTCTTTGCTTATTTGGCCACTTGCATTAACACTATCCTGTGAGCTATGATTCCAACTACCAAGAAAAGCAGCACTCCATGATCGCCTCGATGAAGTATTTCGTAGCCTTATAGAGTTGAAACTTCCTTCCCTAACAACCTTGAATGGGTTCTCAAGAGCTTTCAGGACGCGTCTCATTTCAGGACGTCTAGAAGGCCTCGGATGAAGACATGCTTTGGCTACTATTGCTACAGCCCACATCTCTTCAAGTAAGTCATCGTCTATAATTAGAGATGGATCGACTATCTTGGACACTAGCTCTTTCTCGCGTATAGTGATGAAAGGAAGAAGTTTGTCCAACCACTCCTTGGTTGAGGCATCATCTAAATGACTTACGCCAACCTTACCAGTTACAAGCTCGAGTAAGACCTTCCCGAAACAGTATACATCATAAGTACTGCAACTTGTAAATGAAGATCCTGTTCATGTATAAAGGCAGCATATTAGAAATTCAGAAAATAACTCTATTCAACTATACGTTTTTTTACGAAAAGAATAGTGCATACCAGCAGGCTCTCCCTCAGGATTCCTGTTTATTGTCAAGAAGAAACATAATATATCTTAGAACATTGAACGAAAAGCAATATACAGAAATGTAAACACATAAATCTAACTAAATGTCTATTACATTTCTGAAAAATCTGGTATTAGGATCAAACTATGATCATAGTACTACTTACTTTGTCGCGCGGAAAAACTTTGTGATCAAATTCTGGCTATCACTTTCCTGTGCACACACGTTGCTCAAACTTCCCAGCCTTACTTCAAATTTATCGTCGAGAAGGATACTGCTAGCTTGAACATCTCTTCAAGAACCAGAAAATGCAGAATATAATTAGCTTGGTGTACAACATTATCAAACAAGAATGCAAAAAAGTGTAAGAAAAAAGTACCTATGAACAAGGGGAGGATTACACTCGTGATGCAAATAAACTAAGCCTTCTGCAGCTCCTGTTGCAATTTTTAATCTTGTTATCCAATCCAAAGACTGTCCATTTTCGTCTTCTAAATCCGTATCCCGGGCCAACAAATTGAACAAATCTCCATTTGGCATATATTTATAGACCAAAAACTTCTCATTCTCATGATCTAAGCAATGTCCCAAAAAAGGGACAAGCCTATGGTGTGTTGTCCAATTTAACAAATCCAACTCCAACTTGTATGTTTCTTTTTCGATATGGTGTACATTAACTTTCTTGATAACTACGGTGACACCGCCTTCCAATATGCCTTGGAAAATGTCTCCTGTATGACCATTCTTGATAAGATCTGTTTCATTGAAGTTGCTTGTGGCTTTTAGTATCTGATCATAAGTAAATGATTCGATCGAACCAGATGTATCACGAGAGAACTTTACTGGTGCCTGATTATTGCCTCCTTCCACAACAGGACTAACATTCGATATGCCTCTTTCGTTTGAATTCCCTCTATAGCATACCTTCCAAAACAATAAAATGACTAATGCCAAAAGCATAAGAACACCAACTCCACCAAAAACTCCAACCATGACAAACAAACGTTTATGCCCGCCCATCGAGGCTCTTTGCACCGGAGTTCGGATTCCACCATCAACAAAAACTAGACCCCTATCAGCATAAAACTTACTACAATCATCTAAACTCTTCTGATTCAATAACCCTGTAAAGCAATTATCCATAACTCGAACACCAGAAATATCAGGTACTAGTCCTTGAAAGTAGTTCTTAGACAGATCAATCGACTGAAAACTCTGAACATCAAACGTCACATTCCCATAGAAAAGATTATTTGAAAGGTTATATGAAGCACCAGTAACACTAAAATAGGTACTATTTGAAACCACACCAGTAAAATTGTTCCCGGATATATCAAGAATCCTCAAATGATCAGACAATGACCACAAAACATCAGGAACTTTGCCTTCGAATCGATTCCAACTTAGATTTATATACTCCAATACAGAATCATTTGAAGTAAACAAAGTACTTGACAATGCACCCTCTAGCTCATTATTTCCAACTAACAATCTACTCAAATTTCTCATTCTTAATAAACCCTCAGGCAATGATCCTGACAAGTAATTATAGCTAAGATCAAGTTCTACCAATTCAGAAAGATTTGAAATTTCAGAAGGAATATAAGAACTTAAACTGTTATTTGACAAATTAAGTAACTTAAGTCCAAGAAATGAACCAAACTCAACTGGGATTTGTCCAGACAAGAAATTTGAAGACAGATCAAGAACAGACAGATTCTTAATATCTGAAACAGAACTTGGAATTTCACCTGTAAATGAATTCCAAGAAAGATTAAGAACCCTTAAAGAACTCAACTTTCCAAGTTCTAAAGGAACAGTTCCTGTAATTGAATTGTTAAACAAAGACATAAAATCAAGATTACTCAAACTCCCTAATGAGGATGGAAGTGAACCAAGAATTGAACTTGAACTAAGATCAAGTTGTTTGAGTTGAGTTAACTTTTGGCCAAACCAATCAGGTATTGGCCCTGTAAGAACAAAACCTGATGAGTTGAATGATGTCAAGTGAGTAAAATTGACTAAAGAATCAACAGCAAACTGCGGAGACATGTTTCCTTCGTGAATTCTTCTTATTCTTAGTCCTGTTAACTTAATAGCCACAACTTTGTCATTGTCGCAATGAATTCCAGTCCAATTGGTACAAGGGTTGGATTTTCTTGGCCAGTTTTTTGCTCTGATGCCTAAAGATGATCTAAGATCAAGTAAAGCTTTGTGTTCTAAATTGGATATTTGATTAGATAAAACTGAGTAAAAGAAGAGGAAGAAGAAGAAAAGAGCAATCTTTAACATTTTTTTTGGATATTAGGTGTATGGATATGTTGTGAAATTTATGTCTTCATTTTTTTTCTTATTTACAATATAGTTGTTTCATATTTTGAGGTTCATTTCTAAATATACAGCGGTGATACTACTATATGTATCATTTTCAAGTTACCATGCAAGTACAAATACCCCCTTTCCTTCTACTTTCTTTTTGTTGGTTGGTTTTCGCCCGGTGTTCGATATCTATCCTTATCTTTTTTTTTTGCTTTATTATTTGTTGTTGGTGGTTTTTCATTCTGTATTCGATACTCCTTTTATCACGTTTCTTTTTCTTCTTCTTTCCTTTTTATTGGGTTTTCACTCTGTATTCGATACTCGTATTTTTTTTCTTTTTTTGTTGTTGATTTTTTACTCTATATTCGATATTCGCTTTATCACGTTTCTCTTTTTCCCCTTTTTATTGGTTTTTACTCGATATTCACTTTATCACGTTTCTTCATCTCATTTCTTTTCGTCTTTTTTCATTTATTGTTTTTTCACTCTGTATTCAATACTCGTCGTATTTTTCTTCTTTTTTTTTGTTGTTGATTTTTTACTCTCTATTTGATACTCGTTTTTTCACATTTCTTTTACTTTTTCTTTCTTTTTATTGGTTTTTTACCCGATATTCGTTACTCGCTTTATCTTATTTCCTTTCGTCTTTCTTTTATTGGTTTTTTCACTCGATATCCAATATCCACCTTATCTCATTTCTTTTTTCTTTCTTTTGTTGGTTTTTCACTTACTATTTCGATACTCTTTTTATCTCGTTCCTTTTGTTTGCCCAGTGTTTTCTCTTTGAAACGATACATTTATTTTATATGACGATGTTTGATTGGATTTGAAGTTTAACATATGAAGTAGCTTATGTATAAAACTAGTGATGGTAAAAGAACATACTTCTTCTATTTCAAGATATTTATGTGTTTTAATTTGATTAGACACAATTTCTTTTTAAAAAAAACACTAGATATCAAAGTAAGTGATGATGGAGACCATACATACTTTAAAATTGAAATAGTTTTTTGAATTTGAATTCTAAAAATACTTTAGCATATTCAAAAATGAAAATTAATTAAAGTGCCTCATATATATTTGATGAATTGAGTAATGACTATAAATATTAAAATTTCCAGCTCAAACTATAAATACAGGATAGATAGAGAGTTAAAAAAATCTCAAAATATAAATATGTTCACACTAAGTAAGTGCCAACATTCAATTTTTTAAAAATACAATTTAATTTATTTTTATTACCAGCACAGTCCCAAATTGAGGTAAAACGCTCTCTTATAAAGGAGACTCGAACTCGAGATATGTAATTAAGGATGAAGAGTACTTATCACTCTATTAAAATCCTTGTTCGTCTTACTGTAATGATATAAGCAAAAATGTTGTATGTCCAGCAAGAGAAGAGTCCTCCTCCTCACAAGGACCGACTCCTTTAGGTGCGAGGTGCGATCAACCGTGATTAGTAATAAAGAATCCACTCTCCGGTAAGCGAAGGAAAGCAGGTCAAAGCCTGCCAAGGCGTCAAGGCAGTTCGACAAAGGCAAAAAGAGTCTCCGTTCTGAACACAGAAGGAAGGCGGGTTTGTCAATGCTTGCTCTAGATTTTTTTTATTTTTTCATAAAGACATTAATTGTGAAAATAGTATTTTCAACTGCCACAACTGTTAAAATAATTGCATCAGCTTGAGCATTAAATTGAATAAAAAATAAAATAAAAATAAGCATTAAACAAGAGTGTCATTAATGAAAATTTTAGCAGGCAACTGTAAAATTGACTATCTATGTTTTATTCAGCTGGTCTAGTACGTAGTCTCCTAGGAAGCATAGTTGCTATATTTTTCTTGTCATTGTATTGTTTGTTCCCCGTTGTCTCACTCCGAAAAAGCAGGTAGATCGAAGAAGTATTAAAGAGATATAATTTGAGAGAACATGAACTTTGTAACTTATCGAGGATATGATCAACTTAGACAAGATAGTATAAAGGCCAAGCTGTCAAAGATTAGAGTAAAAGGTTAATAGGTAGTCGATCGTTATCTAATATTATATATATTGATCAAAGATTCTCCATGTTATTAGAAAATGGCAAGTTTTAAAAAATTTCATTTTAGGTCCCAATTGGAGTTAAATTCACAAAAAATGATATTACTTAATTTAGTTGACTCCATTGCAATTTGGGAATAATGAAAATATATAATAATGCATTTAGTATGCTTTAATGAAGAAAATCTTACACTCTTAGTCACAGATACTGTAATGAGCATCATGACTATGTGCTAATAATTCTCTTCTCAATAAAATATGTCAGATATTTTCGAAAAAATATGAGATTTGTAATTTTAAAAATAAATATTGATTATCTATTATAACAAATAAAAATGACATCATTATATAACATTAATCCTGAAATATAATTTAAACACTTTAACGGATACACCTTCCTATATATATTCTACCATTAAAAAAAATAGAAATTAACAACAACAGACAAATTCTATAATTAATAGTAAAACTCAGCGACTACAAAATTTTATTAGCTACAAGCAATTAGCAATAGATTAACAAAAAAATTGTAGCTAATTTCAATTTTTTTTTTCTTTCTTGTAAATGCTAAAAATAGTTATTATCTTGTAATCTTTTTAAATTCTAATTTATTATTGTATAAATACATTATTATAAATATTAAAGGGACGGTGATTGTTTCACAATAATATAGTTGGTAGAACTAACTTTACTACAAAAACGCTTTACATGTCTTAAGAATTTTTAGAGAATAAAAATATGAATCAATATAATTCATCTGTTTCGTAAGAATTTTCAATAATCAATAACACGAGACGCATGTTCTACCCAATACATTGAACTTGACATTTCTAGTTCAATAAGTTAAAAACAAATAGTAGTACTCTACTAAAAAACAACATACACCTATCAATATTCAAAAAGGAGAAATTTTTCCATGTGACTAACATATTAAGAAACGACTTTGCTGAGCTGCATTGCATTAGCACACAATTTCTGATTATCACAACAATTTTTTAAGTTTTTTTTTTTAAAATTCCTTAATTATCACAACATGACCAGACTTATTTAACATATGTATAAACAAAGGGCATATATATGTAGTGAGAAAAATTGAAATTTAGAGATAGAGTAGTTTGTGATATTATGTATTTTACCAGATTTTATATTAGGGGAATTTTTATAAATCTCACTAGTTTAGGAGCTAATTATTTAGATATAGTTTAGTTTGCAATATTACGTATCTTATCAGATTTTGGTGCGTCTAGATACACTTAGATATGTCCAGACACATATATCTTAGGATACATGAGGTCAAATTTGTTCTAGATAAATTGTATCAAAGTGGATTCACATGTATCTTGAATTTTTAACAAATTTCACTCGGATCCAGATACATGTGAATTGCACCAGATACATACATATGTATTTGGGATACATAACAAAATCTTGTTCGCCTTCCTCCCTATCTCGCTTACCTTTCTCCCTATTTTAGTGTATCTGGTAGCAAGAATATATGTATCTAAGCAAAATGTATCTTTCTCAATATATCACAAGAAACTCTTAATTATTGGTACAATACGTAATATTTTAAAAATATAAATAATACTAATATATATAGTAGTGTTGTAGTGAAATATATCTAATTACATAATTTCTCCTTTATATTATACATCTATCTTTAATCATACCTTTTTTTTCCCAAACATATATAAGATTTGACGGATAACATGGGATTTTTCTCAACTCGCAAATTCATTGTAAAATTTCTGTTGCATTACGTGTCTCAAATACATCTAAAGAAAGACCTCTCATTTGAAATCAACTGTTGTTTCACAAGATTGAACCTTTTTTATGCAACACAAATGTTAAAATTCATTTAAGTATATTATATGTCTGTTATTTGTACATGTGTAAACGTGTCTCAAATATATTTGATAATTTGAGAATATTATATATGTTTGTTTATATATGTGTATATGTGTCACGAATACATTTGATATTTAAGATTATTATGTGTCTATTTGTACGTGTGTGTATATAGTTTGTATATGATGGTGGTGATGGTGGTGGTGGGGTTAAAAATATGTCCAATTTTCTTTTTCATTGAATGTCCTCACCACTTCTGTAGTTTTCAGTGACATAAAGACAGGACAAATTGTGGGGTATTTTTGACTTGGTCAGATTGAAAAAAAAAAAATCCAAGCATATTGCACATCATACTTTTTTGCCATTATTCATCAATTGCACTTTTATTTCTTGGATTTTATAAAAATTATTTGGGTTTGAAAGCAACTTGATTTTTAGGCTAATTATTCAATGTTCACATCCAATCTATAGTTGCTTTCCATCATCAATTAATCATTCAATTGCATCTTTTCTTTGTTTACTTCAATTAAATCAATAAGCTTTTTTTGATTAATTTAGGCGGCTGACCTTTTTTCTAAGTTCCTTTATCAATCTGTCGGTTGAGAAATCGTGATCTTCTTATCATTCCTTTAGTAAGATTGACCAAGTCTTACTTGGTTCTTTTATAGAAATACAAAAGGCGAATGTCAACGAATCTATCTTATGATCAGTTATATGAATTTTTTGTATATTTAGATCTATTTTTTTATAACGTTTAAAAGATTCAAGATGCATGATATTTTTATGCTATCTAAAGTCGTCAACTTAGTTTGTTTAGCCAAGCTTTCAGATCTACTTAATTATGTGGTTTTTGTTAGACTGTTTCGAAAAAAATGTCATCCTTCCTTATTTGATAACACTATTTAATGTCATCTCCCATTTAACTTTTATTGGGTCCCGTGAACATTTTTTTTTTAAGAAAAAAACCAACTTAAAGTAAGGACGGAAGTAAATTTAATAAACACATTTTTTTTTTCTTATTTCTTAAATTTTGTGCTTGGTTAAATAGTGCTACATAAATTAAAATGGAGAAAATATTTTTTTATTTTAAGAAAAAATACTTATAAATTGTTAAAAACTTGGTCAAACAGAGTGTTTAAGATTTGTGATGAGTGTAGCTTTTACTAACAAAAGTTCTTGATTGAAAATTAGAGGTGACAAAATTATTCCATAAAATTATGATTTACCCACCCCAATTAAGTCCAATTCAACTCATTTAAAAATTAGTTTATGACTCATCTTTTAGCTTAGTTTAATTTTACTTAAGTAATTTATAATTTATTAATTTATTAATTCATTTAATCTGCTCAAATTCAACTCGTACACTTAAAATCCCTACTGAAATTGTCATATTTAGACATATTGGGCAGACAATCAATACTTTAGTAGTATTAGTTTTAGACGTATTTTTTTTTAGTTGAGAGTTTGCATGTAATACACGTAAACAATTATGCAATTTAGAAAATTGTCATTTTCTATAACTACTTGCCACAATTAGTTTCCACTTGCCACACACAAAAAAGAAAGAAAGAAAGAAAGAAAGATAAAGACAATAGAAAGGTCATCACATTTAAAAGTCTAAGGTGCAATAATTCCCAAAAGAGTAGGGTATAATGAGAAAACTATAGTCTATATTGAATAGTATAGCCAATAATTATAAACATAGATTGCAGTATAGTGGTGGCACTGCTCTAATTAATCAGAGGTCTTAGGTTCGAACCTTAAAATTGGAGAAAATCTTGTTGGGAGCGTCATCTTCAAATAAGTCATGTAATACGCGATTCGAACTCTAATGTAGACACCGAACATCAAATAAGATCAAAACAAAAAGAATAGTCCAATATATAATTATGAATAGTAACTAGTCAACCAATTAGCTTATATATGGCCTATCAAAGTTGAAATAGTTGAAAATTTGCACAAATAATTGATCTTATAACCAATATCCGATTCAGCTTATAAGTAATAGTCCAAACTCCCTTTTAAAATAAAATTTTAAATTTAATTTCATTCCAAAATTCCCTTTCACTAAATATTAGTAGTAGATATTAAGTGGTTTCAACTACAGTATTATTTGTCAATCTAAATAGAATAACACCTTGCGATTGTAAATATTTATAAAGCGGTATATGTCTAGTTATTGAGCGAATTTGAGCGTAATTATCTAATTTGCGAGAAAGACTAAATTCCACATATATTGATGAATTAAGTTAATCCCCTGACTCGCTAGATAGCGAATATGCATGGAAGAGTTAGCTTAAATAGTCTGTAACCAAACTTTTAAAATAAAAATATTAGATGGGCGTATAATTAATATATAATTCAAATACAATAGGTATGTAATCGTATATAATATCTGAATATTTTGTGTAAAGTGGCTAAAATATAAATGAATCTGATTGGCTATTTAGGTAAAGATCTCTATAGTAAACTAGTCATCTAGCCCAAGTAAGTGCAACTTTCTTGGCCCAATCAAGAATTTGGGCTTGTTACGAAGCTACAATAGGTGATGACAATGGTTATTGTTACATTAGCATGTTGACAAGATATATGGGCCTTTACCAGGGCCTATAATAAAGGATAAACAACATAAATTTCACTAGTTTAGGAGCAAATTATTTCTCTTCACACGAGTTTGCAATATTATAAATCTTACTAGAATTAATTCTAATTTCAGATACATGTATTTGGTGCGTTTAGATACATGTATTTGGCGCGTTTAGATATGTGTATCTTGGATATATGGGTAAAAAATAGGTGTATTTGATCTAGATACATGTATATCAAATATATGGGTAAAAAATAGGTGTATTTGATCTAGATACATTATATCCAAGAGAATTCATACGTATCCGACTCTCTCGCTCGCTTCTCTCATATCTCACTCATCTCTCCATTTTGTATATGTATATAAAAAATATCTGGAATGAATCTGGTATTTCAGATACGTATATATAGTGAGAATCACATGTATTTGGGATACACAAACTCTCTCTCTCTCGTCTCCATCCTATCTCACTCGCCTCACTCCTATCTCTCTCTCACCTCTCTCCTTATGAATATGTGTTTCAGAGTGTAGCTTGCAACAAAAATGTATGCATACATCTATGTATATCTGACATGAAATCTGGTAAGAAATTATTAATTAGTGAGACTACATAATTTTTTTAAACTATAGGAAGAATTATTAAATATAGTAGGAATGTTTGTGTAATTAGATAGTTTTTTTCTATAATTATAAATGACACACTATATCAACTAAGACACATAATTGACAAACATTAACCATGTTTTAAGAAATTATCACAAAATAACCCTTCCATTCCTTTTGGCCAAAAAATTAATACCACAGGACCCATAATTATTTTTCTTAGAATAGTATGAACTAGAAAAGAAATATTTTGAATCTTAAAATTTAAATTTCTTACCAACACTCAATATATATCTCTAATAGAGAAATTAATATAAGATAAATTTTCTGATATGGACTACTGATTTTGAGTTACTAAAACTTAATATTCTTATCCTCACTTGATTTATATCCTAAAAGATACGTTACTATCTTACAATTTTTTGATCTGGCATACTTATCTTATGTCTGAAAAAGAAAATCGATTACTCGCAAGAAAATCTAAGATAATTAGTTATAATTAATTTATGAAGAGGTAAGTGGTGGCCATTACAACAATCGCGATGATGTTGAACAAAGGTAAAGCTAATATTTTACTCCGATTTCAAATTATTGTTACTTAATTGATAACCTGATAGAAATCGTGAGTAATCTATTGTCATGTTTATTACATTGATACTTTATTTGTTAGTTGAGATATATAACATTAATATAAAATTATCAATGGATATTTTTATTATTAGCAAATACTTGTTCTAAGTATGTTGGTAGGTTACTCAAAAGCTTCTTTTCTGTCCAAATTAATTAATGAATTATCCTACAAATTATTCTACATTATCTTTACTTATTATTAGAAGAGTTTATATTAACAACATCAATAGATTTGGAGCGAGGATGATTAGGTAGGTTTAGAATCTTAATTGAGTTTATGAGTTTAGAACAACAACTCCTATTATTTATTTGGATGTGGATAAATTATTTAGATATATTGGGCAAATATTTTAGAGATAATATCTCAAATGGTCACTCAACTAAGGGTTCTTATCTTTGAAAGTCACTCAACTTTCTTTTATAAATTCAAAGTTAATGAACTAAGGGTTTATCTATAGGACAAAATTAATGAGTTTTGACAAATCCGTAACTTCTCACCACTTCTATCAGATTATCAATTAAGAAAATCATATTAATATATTATTGATATTTCATGAGAATTGAGTATTATTACTAAGAGTAGTTATTTAATACAGGAAAAATTACATTATTAGACATATTTCGCTATCATAGAAACTATTATTACCTATACTTTCAAAATATTATGTATCTTAATACTAATTAAGAGTTTCTTATCATATATTGAGGAAGATACACTTAGATATATGTATTTTTCTACCATATACGCTAGTATAAGGAGAGAAGCAAGCAAGACGGGGAAGGTGGCAAGCGAGATTCATCATTTATCTGAAATACAAGTGAATCACACCATATACATACAAATGTATGTGTCTGGTGTGAGTCGAATGCATCTGGGATACCAGATATAAAAGGAGAGTGGCGAATGAGATGTGAGAGAGGCTAGTACACGAAAAACTGAGAAAATCGTCTAATTCTTGTAAATTGGCCCTAAATGCCCATAAATGCTTCAAAAAATGGTGAGACTATTGTACTGCTCCCCCAACTCCCTATGGAGGGTTTTTGTAAAGGATTCACATAAAAATCCACCGGAAACCATATCATCAAAATATTCATGGGCTAACAAAATCGCTTAGTTCCTTTTAATTAGCACCTAGATGCGCAAAAATGACTCCAAAAATGGTGAGACTAGACATACTATTCCCCCAACTCCCTACGAGGGGTTTCGTAAAGATCTTGCATATAAATCAATCAGAAGCCATATCACTAAAATATTCATGGGCTAACACATACGAAAAACTAAAAAAAAATCTCCTAATTCCTATAAGTTGTCCCCTAAAAGTCCAGAATTTACTCTAAAAATGGTGAGACTGTACGTGATGCTCCCCCAAATCCCAACGAAGGGTTCTGTAAAAAATTTGCAAAAAAATGATTGAAATTTATTTCACCAAAATATTCATGGCTAACATACACAAAAAACTGAGAAAATTGATTCTTTTATATTGGCCCCTATATTCCCAAAAATGCCTCAAAAATGATGAGATTGTATGTACTACTCCCACAACTCCCTACATAGGGTTCTTTAAAGGTTTTGCTAAGAAATCGATGGAAAGTCATATCACCAAAATATACATTGGCTAACACACATGAAAAACTAATTAAGAAAGATCATCTAATTCTTGTAAATTACCCCCTAAATGCCCGAAAATGATTCATAAAATGATGAGATTGTATGTACTTCTCCACCAACTCCCTACGAAGGATTCCGTAAAGGTTTCGCAAAAAAATCGATCGAAAGTCATATCACCAAAATATTCATTGACTAACACACACGAAAAACTGAGAAAATCTCCTAATTTTTTATCCTAAATTTTATGGGTACATATGTGATGACCTAGTGGCCAATAATTATAGACTATATAAGATCTACATCACTTTTTTTTTTTGGAATTTAAGGGTAAAAAATAAATTCAGGGTTGTCTGAATTTTATGTGTATTAGTCCATGAATTTTTTGAGTATGATCGAACAACTCTGTTGTGACCCTAAATTTTGTGTGTCCTTCCGTGATGACCTAGTGAATAATAATAATTTCATATACATGATTTGCACATTTAATATTTGAGTTTTGGAGGTACAAAATGGAAATTCAGGATTATCTTAATTTTTATTTGTACTAGTCCATGTATTTTTTGAAGTATGACCGATCGACTCAGTTTGACCCCAAATTTTGTGGATCTGATGACCTAGTGAACTTATAACCCATACAGAATCTACAAAACTTTTTTTAAAAAAAAAAATTGGTGTCATAAAATAGAAATTCAAGATTATCTCAGTTTTGCAGGAGGTGTTTAGTCTATAATTTTTTGGAGTATGACCAACCAATTGTGTTCGATCCCAAAGTGTATGGGTTCATCGATGATGACCTAGTGAATGATAATAATGGCCTATGCAGGATCCGTACAATTTTTTTGAATAGTACGACCACATAATAGAAATTTGGGGTTATCTCAATTTTTCGTGTGTTTAGTCCATAATTTTTTTAGAATATAACCGACCGACTCTGTTTGACCTCAAATTTTGTGGGTCCATCATGACAACCTAGCTAGTGAATGATAAATATAGCTAATACAAGATCCACACCATTTTTTTTAGAGTTTTGGGGTAAAAAATATGAATTTATCTCTATATTTCATGTGTACTAGTTCATTAATTTTTTGGAGTATGGCTAACCGATTTTGTTTGACTCAAAATTTTGTGTGTCCATCAATGACGACCTAGTGAACAACAATAATAGTCTATATAGGATTCACATCACATTTGTTTTGAAATACACAAAACAAATTTTTAGAATTATCTCTCTTTTTCGTGTGTATTAATCTATAAATTTGTTGGAGTATTGCCAACCGACTTTGGTTGACCCCTACTTTATGTCTCCATCCGTGAAAACCTAGTGAATGATACTATAACTTATACACAATTCACCCCACTTTTTTTAGTTTTAGGGCCTCACAATAGAAATTTAAGATTAATATAATTTTTTCGTGTTTGTTAGTTCTTGAATTTTCTTAAAACTAACAAATCTTTTAAACTGGACCACAAATTATGGATTTTAAAATTTAAATTTCTTACTCCCTCTCAATATGTATCTCTAAAAGAGACGTTAGTTTCTGAAAAATCTTTCATTTTTACTATTGATTTTAAGTTCTAAAATTTAACTTTCTTACTCAAATTCACTATATATTTAATCTCTAATAGAGCCGATAATGTCAGAAAAAATTTCTGATATGGTTAGAGCCGTCAAAATGGGCTTCGCCCATGGGGCCGGCTCGACCCAATCCGTTATTAGGGTAGGGTTGTGATAGAATTTTTCAAGCCCATTTAAAACTAGAGCTTATAAGCCCTTGGCCCTTGAGGCTTGATTAGGGCAGAGCAGGGGTCGACCCATGGGCCAAAACTTTTTATTTAAGGGCAACTTACAATAATCTCACTAGTATATAATCTAATTACTTAAAAATACACACTATGTTGTAATATTATGAATCTTACCAGATTTTGGTACTTTCAGATACATGTATCTCGAAATATATGGACTCAAAATTAGATTAATTTGTTCTAGATACACTCTATCCAAGTAGATTCGCATGTATCGAGGATACATAGACAAATTATACGCCCTCGCTTCTCTCCCATCTTGCTTGTCACTCTCTTATCTCGCTCACGTATCTGGTATGCGAGATACATGCTAATTACACTAAATTTTTTGCTAGTGTTATTGAAACAACACCATTGTTTACCATATTTGATTTGAAAATCTTTTCATTTTTTTGATGTTATAGAATTATAAGTTTCAAGAGAGAAAAAAAATGAAAAAAGAAAAAAATAAGGGCTAGCCCGCCACATCCCTCGGCCCTTCTAGGATTGGGTTGGGTTGAGCATTTCGAGGCCCTTCCAAATGAAGGGCCGGCCCGCCCTAGCCCTTCAAATTCCTTAGCCCGCGAGGCTTGGGCCGGTGGGGCTGGGCCGACCCTTTTTTGACAACTCTAGATATGGTCAACTTATTTTGATTCTTAAAATTTAACTTACTTACCAACGCTCAATATATATAGCCGTTATTATCAGATAAATTTTCTGACTTGGACTATTATTTTTTTTCCTAAAATAAAATCTATTTTCCCGCAAGAAAATCGAAGATAATTAATTTTAATTAATTTGACTAATTTGAGGTGGACCGTATTTTTGTTTATTTGTATCTCTCATTTGCTATAAATATAGAGTGTTCAGGTTAACTTTTTTTGTACCAAAACATCACAGTTCTAATTTGTGTTTGCATAAAATGACCTCAAATTCAACATGGACTTGGGAGCAACACAAGAAGTTTCAAAATGCTTTGGCTATTTATGGTATTGATGAAACACCAGGTATGTGGCGTTATTTGGTTCGTACCACGGGTAAAATTGAGGAAGAAGTTAAGTCGTACTATGAAAAACTTATGGTGGAAATAAAAAAAATTGAGGCTGCTCCAGTTTCTTTGCCTAGAGATGAAGAAGTAAGTGGTGATCATAACAACAATCGCGAGCATGATGAGTAAAGGTAAAATTAATACTTGTCTCCATTCTCAAATTATTGGTATTTATAATTGATAATCCAATAAAAGTCATGAATAATTAATCGTATATAACATAATTTTTGACATTTTTTTTCTCATTTGTTTGGATTAATGAACTTGTTATTGTATTGGCAGGCTGAATTAGAAGCAAGAAATGAAGAGAAGGATGTTGACTGAAAATGTCTTTCTTTTAGTTCCATATCATTTATTTTCATTTAAATTTTCAATGGATATTGTATAAAGGTGACTCAAAAACATCTTTTCTATCCAAGTTAATGAATTTTCTTTATATTCTTCTGTGTTATCTTATTTACTATAAAGTCAGAATAATTATTCAACTATTAGAAATTATGAAATAAAATTGTTCTTTCTATTTTGTCTTAGAAAATTACTTTCAATGTAGCTAAACCACTCTATAAATTATTGGAGAAACTACCTAATTACACAATTATTCCTATTATATTTACTATTTCTTTCTATAATTTGAAATAATTACATTTTATATCACTAATTAATAATTTCATATAAGATTTCAAGTCAATTATACCTAGATACATGTTTTTTGCTATCAGATACACTGAAATAGAGAGACAGGCGAGCGAGATTTGTCTACGTATCCTAGATATATGTGAATCACACAAGATACATACAAATACATGTAACTCACTTGTATCTGGGATACCATATACATAGGAGAGTGGCGAGCAAGATGAGAGGAAGCTAAGGTCAATTAGATTTGTCTATGTATCCAGATACATGTGAATCCATTTGGATACAGTGTATCAAAAATAAATTACACCTACTTTTGACCTTATGTATCCCAAGATACATATATCTGGATGTATCTGGACGCATCAAAATTTGATAAGATTCGTAATATTGCAAACTAATGTGTATTTAAGTAATCAAATCCTACACTAGTGGAATTTTGGTCATTTTTTCTACACCCAACTCCTAATTTAAAACTTATAGAAGCCCATGTGAACTTAAATAACCCTGAAACCAAAAAAGAAAGCCCAACTCGCTCCAAACCCATTAACATTAATGTAGTCGTTTGATAGAGTGTATAAAAACAGTACTAAATTAGAGTGTATTAAAAATATTGAGATTAATAATGTTGAATTAGTTATATTGAGATTAATTGTGCTGACATTATTTTCTTATTCTCTGTTTGATTTGGCGTATCAGGATTGTTATGTCTTTAGCCATGTATATCCGCGTATAATAATCTTTGTATTGATAATACCATAATTTGTTATCTATTAATTATACATCCTATATATCATACTGAATAAGGTGGGTAAATATTACATGTATTAGTTATACATGAATCCTATCAAAATAAATAATTAAGCAAAACTAGTCATAATAAATGGTAATATTAGTTTCTACTGTTTAAACGTAAAAAAAACATTTTTGTAATAATTATTTTTACATTCACGAAAATAATTTGGCCCAATTTTCTAATTTTTTATGAAAAACTAAAATTAAAAACGTGAAATGCCTAGCTCTACTATCACACTTCTTTTGCATGTTTCAATTGGCTTTTGGTTCAACACCTGACTCTTTTTATCATTACATATTTGTCTTTTGGGTGTGTATAGTGTGAACTCATATCATATATCAAAAAAGAAGTTATGATTTTCTTTTATGCGTGTATAATGTGAACTCACAATATGGAAAAGAAGCTAATCTAAAATTTTCTTTTATACGTGTATAGTGTGAAGTCACAGTATGGTGAATGTAGATTCAACACAAGCTTTTATAGAATTTTTGAAAAAATATTTGATGTTAACGCTTCTTTTTGAGATATATATTCATGAGGGCAGGTAAAACAATTAAATTTTAAGACATAAAATAAATAGCCTAGATGGAAAATTTGTCTGATATTTTGAAATATTTTATGTGTTTATTAGGTAATTAATTAACTATATTGATCTCTCATTTGAATATTAAGTAAATAATAATATGTAATTGTGCAAAATATTGGATGGTTTTTCACTTTTTCTTACGGAAGAAAAAGACATTTTCCAATAGGATCAAACGATATTTTACAAGATTACCTACTTATATAATGTAGGTAATAATCTATCGCATTATCTGCGATATGCATAAGTTAGAAGAATTACAAGAATACACGCACTTGAACAGTATTGGTTGATGACACTTGCACGCTTTAGGGCCTAATTTATTTTGAATTACTATATCAAAATATTGTTATACACAACATATTTTAAAAAATAACTTAACTGTTATAGTGAAATATCATTACAAATGGTAATTGCATATTCAAAGGATTGTTCCTTGTCGACCAATCTTGTTATTCTTGTTCTAGAATGCAGTGCCCATCGGTTCAAAGGAAGAGGTGAAGAAGACACGAGATTCACTCTAATTGAGTTGTTAAATGTCTCTCTCTGAAGTCGCTCCTCTACCTTTTCATGTGAGGCATACTATTTGTTATATTAAGCAACAAATATTTCTCAAGCTATATATAGAGTATCAATGTTAACCTTTTTTTTTTGCACCACCTTTTATCATTTAATAATGTTCTTTGTATTTGCAAAAATGACATCCAATTCAACATGGATTCGCGAGCAAAACAAGAAATTTGAAATGACATTGACTATTTATGACAGGATACACCAAATAGATGGTGTAACGTGGCTAAGGCGACTGACAAGACTAAATAAGAGGTGAAAGTACACTACCAAAAACTTGTGAAAAACGTAAAAATCATTGCGCCTAATTTAGTTTCCTTGCCTCATTTTCTTTTCGTCTTCCGCAGGTTTTTTATAGTGTAACTTCTTTCTCAATTTTGTCAGTGGCCTTAATTAGCCACATTACATCATTTATATGTTGTGTTCTTGTCAAAAATGGTCAGTGCATTCTCAAACGTTTTGTCTTCCTCCCTAGTCCATGTTGAATCGAGTGTCATTATTGCAAACTAATGAACATTATAATTAAAATGATACAAAGGAGAGAGGAGAAATATATGATGCTTTGGTTAAAATAAAAAGTTATAATAGACAAAAATATTTGAGCCTGAAAAAATGTTCTTTTTTTATTCTGTTGTGTTTTTTTCTTCTAATTAGTCAATTAATTACAACTATTTTTTTGAATTTTCTCATGAGTAATAGATTTAAATTTTAAGATAAAGAGATTATTAGTCTAGATCGAAAAATTTATTTGGAACTAATGTCTTTTTTAGAGATATATATTAAATACGAGTAAGAAATTTAAGTTTTAAAATTCATAATCATTAGTTTTTTCTTCGAATTGAGTCATAAATTGTCACACAACAGAAATTTTAGGATGTACATGTTCGGCCTTACCCCTTGTAAGGAACGTTAGCTCCAGACTAAGGGTGAGTCTGAGTAGGAGCTTCGATAACCGAACTAGTAGGTGTACAATCTAGTTTTTCTTCTTCTAATTCTACTCCTTCCTTTATTTTTCCCTCAATATTACCACAACATCTTCGTAATGTTTCAGTTGAGTATTCGAACTAATATCAACGAACAAGAGAAAGAAGTTTCATCAACATAAGTAAAATCATTCATATTAATTAATTCCAACTCTAGAAATTGATTTTAAAAAACTACCACCTCATTAGAACCAAAATCTTTACTTTTTTTTCTAGAAAAAACTCACCACCTTAGGGACATTCATGCCAATTTTTTATTTTCTTTTTACCAAAATTCATATTAAAATTAAATAAAATATGAAAAATAATAGAAGAAAATTAAATACTGAATAAAATAAATTAAGAAATGAAATAAATGTACCAAACTTCTACGTAAAAGCATATAATTATAACCAAAAAGTAAAAAATTAATGTTGAAATTTGAAACTTATTCCAAAAAAATTCACCAAACTTGATAGCACCACATCAATAAAAATAAACTTGATAGCACCAACATCATTTAATAATGTTCTTTGTATTTGCAAAAATGACATTCAATTCAACATGGACTCGCGAGCAAAACAAGAAATTTGAAATGACATTGACTATTTATGACAGGATACACCAAATAGATGGTGTAACATGGCTAAGGCCACTGACAAGACTGAAGAAGAGGTGAAAGTACACTACCAAAAACTTGTGGAAGACGTAAAAATCATTGCGCCTGATTTAGTTTCCTTGCCATTTTCTTTTCGTCTTCCACAAATTTTTTATAGTGTAACTTCTTTCTCAATTTTGTTAGTGGCCTTAATTAGCCACATTACATCATTTATATGTTGTGTTCTTGTCAAAAATGGTCAGTGCATTCTCAAACGTTTTGTCTTCCTCCCTAGTCCATGTTGAATCGAATGTCATTATTGCAAAACTAATGAACATTATAATTAAAATGATACAAAGGAGAGAGGAGAAATATATGATGCTTTGGTTAAAATGATACAAAGGAGAGAGGAGAAATATATGATGCTTTGGTTAAAAAAAAAGTTATAATAGACAGAAATATTTGAGTCTGAAAAAATGTTCTTCTTTATTCTGTTGTGTTTTTTTTCTTCTAATTAGTCAATTAATTACAACTATTTTTTTGAATTTTCTCATGAGTAATAGATTTAAATTTTAAGATAAAGAGATTATTAGTCTAGATCGAAAAATTTATTTGGAACTAATGTCTTTTTTAGAGATATATATTAAATAAGAGTAAGAAATTTAAGTTTTAAAATTCATAATCATTAGTTTTTTCTTCGAATTGAGTCATAAATTGTCACACAACAGAAATTTTAGGATATACATGTTCGGCCTTACCCCTTGTAAGGAACGTTAGCTCCAGACTAAGGGTGAGTCTGAGTAGGAGCTTCGATAACCGAACTAGTAGGTGTATAATCTAGTTTTTCTTCTTCTAATTCTACTCCTTCCTTTATTTTTCCCTCAGTATTACCACAACATCTTCGTAATGTTTCAGTTGAATATTCGAACTAATATCAACGAACGAGAGAAAGAAGTTTCATCAACATAAGTAAAATCATTCATATTAATTAATTCCAACTCTAGAAATTGATTTTAAAAAACTACCACCTCATTAGAACCAAAATCTTTACTTTTTTTTCTAGAAAAAACTCACCACCTTAGGGACATTCATGCCAATTTTTTATTTTCTTTTTACCAAAATTCATATTAAAATTAAATAAAATATGAAAATTAATAGAAGAAAATTAAATACTAAATAAAATAAATTAAGAAATGAAATAAATGTACCAAACTTCTAGGTAAAAGCATATAATTATAACCAAAAAGACAAAAATTAATGTTGAAATTTGAAACTTACTCCAAAAAAATTCACCAAACTTGATAGCACCAACATCAATAAAAATAAAGAGGGTTAGAGAGATTATGGTAAAAGACAATATATATACATATACATACATATATATATATATATATATATAAAAATATATATATATATGAGAGAGAAGGAGAAGAGGGAGTAGATGAATTTGTGAGAAAT
>JAJOOR010009185.1:0-18925 GCA_036250505.1 Solanum acaule
CCCCCCCCCCCCCCCCCCCCCCCCATTTTGTAGAGCGATTTCTGATCACATATGTATATTTGAGTCTTATTTTATCAAAGAGGGATGAATTTTAGAGTATCAAATTTTTGTAAAGAAGGTTCTTATTACTCAAAAGTTATAGCTGGTTGCATGTTTATATGTCAGATTATAAATTTAGCCCACAAAGAGTTTTGATATCTGAATGAATTTCCACCACCTCTTAATATCAAATTAGTGTTGCCATTACCTTCCTTTATTCTTTTCTTACACATTTATTCAATATTTTCCTATTTAGTTACATAAATTGTTCGTCGCTAATTCTTATTTTTTACTGATACATTGGCTTTCATTTACTATGTACTGTGATTATGTACATATAGATTGCAAAACATTCTTGATTCAACTATCAAGGTATTGTCTGTTTGTGCTAGATTGATTTGCGGAAACTCAATAGCTTTTGTACAACAATATTTTATCTATAGATGCTATTATTTATTATGGCATAATCATCATTTGGTTGAACAAAGTGCTCTTTTTTGGTATGCCATATATATACATGTATACTTAATTCCACCTGCCTAAGTCCAAACCGTACCTTTGAAGTATTCAACTTTTCCAAATAAACAACACATGAGTAATAACATTGCATTACACTTTCATTATGAACTCACCATATTGGCAATAAAGAATTCATATATAAATCATGTGTTACTACGATGATCTGTTTGCTAAATAATGTTTATCATCGAAATTTACATGTAATCACTTCATGAAAAAAGGGTGTATAATTTGATTTATGAAGCATCCTGCATTGCCATGTAGGGTCTAGAAATTAAAGGTTGATTTCACAGCTCAAACCTATAACCTATAATTATAATCGGAGTTAGCCTTTTGAGTTTATGAATTTTAAAATCTAAGGAAGACAATTTACTTAGATCAAGCTAAATTCTTGGTCGAAGTTATTCTGGGCTCTACATGGATGTTTTATTTATAGATGGACAAGAATGGCTACTAAATTAATCAGGAAAAACTCTTTTAACATATTGACTCAAAGGCTAATAAAGAGTATACAAAAATATTTAACATCATACTGGAACTATACCATTTCATGAGATAAACACTCATTCAATATTGTTTATTGTGTCTTAAACTCTAGTGAATTCGAATTGTGATTTAGACCAAAATTGAAAGTATAAAGTAAAATAATTTCAATACATTAACAATTAATGCCTCGTTGTAAAACTGTTCAACAAACATAGGAAAAGTAATCATCGGTACACCACATGCAACTCCTTCTAAAGTAGAGTTCCATCCATAGTGCGTTAAGAATCCTCCAATTGACGGATGATACAAGATCAAAAGTTGTGGGGCCCACCCTTTGATAATTATGCCTCTTCCTTTTACCCTCTCTTCAAAATTCTCATCACTTAGCCATTTATCAACTTCTAATGAAACATTTAGTTCCCTAATTATCCATATAAAGGGGACATTTGATGATTCCAAACCTAATCCAATTTCTTTTATTTGTGGGAATGAAATGTGACAAAGGCAACCAAATGAAGCATAAATGACAGTTTGAATTGATTGAATCAAGCCACTTCAAACAACTATGCTCATTGATAGAGTAATTAATAGGAAGTTTATGTTGGGAATTAATCATTGTGAATAATCAAAAGTTTGTGTGATGTTTTTACTTGTACTAGCTTTATTAATAGCAAAGTAAATTGAATTAAGAATTAGATTATTGAAATTAGTGGTGGTACAAGTTGAGAAAAGTTATAAATAACTTGACAAAAAGTCAAAAACTCAAAGATTTATTGTATATGAAATTGGATTATTATTTAGAGAGGTATAAATGTATAATTTTGTGCACTATCATTTGGTAAAGTATATAAGGAAAATTAGCTTACCAAGGGTATGTTTGGACATCAATTTAATTTATTTTTTTCAAAATAATGTTCGGTTGAGAATGACTCTTGGTAAGTTTTTAAAGATGAGTTTTTCAAAATCAGAAGAAAAGAAATTCACACTCAAAATTTTAACATTTTCTTTCTCGATCAGGTGAATACATGTCTAAACGTCGCTTGATTTTTAAATTACTATTCTTCAACTTCAACTTCAAATATAATTTTTTCAAATATCGTTTAATTTATGTCCCACCCCATTGTTTGCTATATATGGGGTGTAATCGTAAGCCAACATTTTCCATACGAACTATATATTTCTATGCAAAAATTACAAAGAAATATTTAATACTTTTTTGATAATTATTAAATGCCAATAGTTTAATTGTTTCTATAGTAATATTTAAATGGTTGAATTTATTTAGTTCAAATTCTAGATATTCTTTTTATCAATTAATGACAAAAATAATTATGGTCAAAACTCAAAAGGACCTCAATTATTTGATTCTCTATGTGACTCTGGAGATGAAAACTCTTTGGGAATGGGAATGCCAATATTTAATTCTCCAATCAAATTTACACAAACATCCTTTTTTGAGGTCATAATTTTAATTTATTTTTAAAAGGTCCATAAACTCTTTTTTGAATAACTATTTATTCAAGGGAAAAGGGTCAAATATGCCCCTAAGCTATTCGAAAAGGTCTAAATATACCCTCCGTTTAAAATTTGGCTCACTCATGCCCTCGCCGTCCAACTTTTCACCCATATATGCCCTTGTAGACGTTAGTTGGTCTACTGGACATATCCATCTCATTTTCCATTTCTTTAAATGCCACATGGAATTGCCATGTCATTTTGACCTTACCACATGGCATTTATATGAAAATGGAAAGGGTTCAATTATGCCCCTACAAATTTTGGACCCATAAATCAACCCCCCTTTTAAATAAACTATCCGACCCGTTTTCAATAATTTTGTTTAATTTTTATTTTTTTCGGTAAATCCCGAAAATGAGTAATTGATTAATAAAAAATAGAAAAAATATGAAAAAAAATATAAAATTAACGGCAAAAATTTACAAATAAATATAATAACCTTAAATTCAAAAATTTCAATAATTTTTATAAATTTTTATTTTTTTCGGTAAATTCCGAAAATGAGCAATTGATTAATAAAAAAATGAAAAGTATGAAAAAAATATAAAGAAAAAAATAAAAAATAAAAAAAAAATTGTTGAATTTAAGGCTACTCTATTTATTTGTGAATTTTTGGCGTAAATTTTATATTTTTTTTCATATTTTTTATTAATAAATTACTCATTTTCGGGATTTGCCGGAAAATTTTTTTTGTTGAAATTGTTGAATTTGAGGTTACTATATTTATTTGTGATTTTTTTGTGTTAATTTTATATTTTTTTCATATTTTTTATTAATCAATTACTCTTTTTCGGGATTTACAGAAAAAAAATTAAAAAAATTTGTTGAAATTGTTTAATTTAAGGTTACAATATTTATTTGTGAATTTTTGGTGTTAATTTTATATTTTTTTCATATATTTTTTATTTTTTATTATCAATTACTCATTTTCGGGATTTACCGAAAAAAATAAAAATTTAAACAAAATTGTTGAAAACGGGTCAGGTAGTTTATTTAAAAGGGGGGTTGATTTATGGGTTGAATTAGGTGTTTATGGGTTCGAATTTTTTAGGGGCATAATTGATCCCTTTCCATTTTCTTATAAATGTCATGTGGTAAGGTCAAAATGACATGGCAATTCCATGTGGCATTTAAAGAAATGGAAAATGAGCTGGATATGTCCAGCAAAGCAACTAACGTTTGTAAGGGCATATATGGGCGAAAAGTTGGACGGCGAGGGCATGAGAGAGCCAAACTTTAAAAAGAGGGTATATTTAGATCTTTTCGAATAGTTTAGGGATATATTTGACCATTTTCCCTTTATTCAATGACCATATATTTTTATTTTTGTAATTAATGAATCTTTGGACCATGATCTGAAAATCATTTTGAGTAGATTAAAATTTTAAGAAAATATTAGAACGCAGTCTAAAACTTTGTAGAAGTCGGAGAACAGTCTAATGTCTTAAAAGTTCCAAATATTATATTACAGATTTTTAAAATATAGGTAATTTTACACAAATCATATATTGTTAAGAGCTAATTACATCACGTACTTACTCTTTTCCAAATTACAAAATTCCTTAAAATTTAATGATTTTGGATACATCACTCAACGTCCTGATATACTTCGCGTGCCGATTTCGAATATATCACTCAACGTTTCGATACATCGCGTCTTGATTTAGGATATATCACTCGACGTCTGATACATGCGCCCCGATACATTACTTTTATCGATACAAGACACATGTTTCTATATATCGCGTCTCAATACATCGCATAAAAGTGATCTATCCGAGAATAGGAGAAAATGAAATATTTTTATAGTAGCGAATTTCATAGAATATCATACAATAAATTATTTAAAAATAATACTCCCTCCGTTTAAAAAAGAATGACCTCCTTTTCTTTTTAGTCTGTTTCAAAAAGAATGACCTCTTTCCTTTTTTGGTAACATTTTAATTTTAGCTTTCCACGTGACATGTTTAAAGCTACAAGATTGAAGGGCAATTTAGTACATTTGACATAACTTTAATTTAGAACCACAAGATTCAAAAGTCTTCTTTATTTTCTAAAACTTTGTGCCAAGTCAAACTAGGTCACTCTTTGTGAAACGGAGGGAGTATGAAAAGAGATATTTACGTGAATCAGCCAAATATAAATTCATTTAAAAATCAAATTTGGTTAGCAGATCCAGCATACCAATTACAGAAAATTCAGCATAGCAATCAAGGGTCAAAAAGGGCAACTATTCTGTATTATATTTCATATTTATTTTTTCATTTACGTAATTTTGTATACATAAGCGATTACGTAATATTCAAACTGTCAATTAATTCATACCATTGAAATTCAGTTACATATCAATTATCAAATGTATACACAAAAGTTTTGAATTTTTCTATTCATATTAGTTATTTATTGGAATTTTTTTTTGTATACTAATCGAATATAAATTATATTCACAAAATATATTGATATGAATATGGTATGCAATTTGCATTTTTATAACTACATTAGTTATATATTGGAATTCTACTTATATACCAATGGCATATACAATATGAATTTGTGGAAAAGTGTGAATTACATGAGGATTTTTCTAAGGATTAGTAAGAAAATCCGAAAGAAACTTATTTTCCTGTAAATTTTCAAACTAATTTCCAGAAAAATCCCCATGTAATTCACCCTTTTTTTGTAGTGTTTAAATCCAATTACATAACAATTATATACACAGGTTCGTGGTTAATCTTTTAAATGAATTTGGTATAAAAATTACATGCACTGACTTATCAAAAAATATTAAGTATTATTTAATATATGAAAGTGGTATATAAACTGATTTTAATAGAATTAGTTAAAGTTAACCAGAAAAATTAGATTATATACTTATTATATACATGAAATGATACTTCTTTTAAATTTACCGTGTGAATTATTATGTAACAAGGTATACTTATTTCATTTCCGTATGAAAAATCTATACAAACTGATAAACTTGATTTATTTTAATGATTTTTTTGATTAATTTTTTTATTTATGATATTTATATATATAAGATGCTAATTGTAAATTATACAAATTTAAGAAATATGAATACTTAATTTTCTTAAAAATAAAAAACCTTATATAAGATGGTAATTGAAAATTAAGTAATTTTTTCAAATAGAAATTCATTGTCAACTTTATGTTGATCCCTAGTCCCTACAAAAGAAAATATTCGTTTTAAAAAATATATTACAAAAAAAATACATATTCCAGAAACAAACAAATTTAAGAAATAAGAACATATTTAAGGAATATGAACACTTATTTTATTTTTAAAAAATAATTTTCAAATTAAAATTACGGAAAAGGCTCAAAAATATCCCTAAACTATCCGAAATAGCTCATATATACCTTTGAACTATATTTTGGCTCAAAACTACCCTTCCCGTCATACTATTGGGTCAAAAATACCCTTCTTATTAACAAAAGTTGTTAAATGTCATGTGGATGATGCCATGTGACATGCCACGTAGGCGCCACAATTTCATTCATGCCACGTAAGCGCCACAATTTCATTAATTTCCACATAGACTAATAATAAGATTCTAATCCCTAATTTTTCCCCATATTAATTTCTCCATTTCCATTTGAAATCATTTCACCCACTCCTTTCCCCTAATTTCGCGGCTCCATTTCAAAAAGCTTCACAAATTTCTTCATTTCGCAGCAGCAGCAGCAGCCAGCAGCCAGCAACCAGCAACCATGCTTGGCAACAACACTATCAAAGTCTTTACTATCACGGGAAATAAACTTCAAAAAATCTGGAAATAAACGGTTTCAAATGGAGCTGCGAAATGAAGAAATTTGTGAAGCTTTTCGAAATGGAGCCGCGAAATTAGGGGAAAGGGGTGGGTGAAATGGTTTCAAATGGAAATGGAGAAATGAGGGGAAAAATTAGGGATTAGAATCTTATTATTAGTCTATGTGGAAATTAATGAAATTGTGGCAATTAATTGTGGTGCTTATGTGGCATGCCATGTGGCATTTAACAACTTCCGTTAATAAGAAGGGTATTTTTGACCCAATAGTATGACGGGAAGGATAGTTTTGAGCTGGAATATAATTCAAGGGTATATATGAGCTATTTTGAATAGTTTAGGGATATTTTAAAACTTTTTCCGTGAAAATTATATCAGTTTCAAAGTAGTAAACAAATTTCCTAGAGAAAGAAATGAAAGGAAGAACCAAAATAGGAGATGAATAAGCTTAATTAAGAGATTGATAACAACCAAAATAGTGACCAACTTTTTGGGAGAAAATCAAGGGATAGATATATCATGCTAATTAAAACACTATATTTAAGGAAAGGATGTTACAAAAAATTGATCAAGTTTTACTTTAATTCATTTTTTGTTTTATATTTTTTAATTAATTTATTATTTAGATATGGTTAGAAATCTAATCTTATATATTGAAATTCTAAAAGTCTAAATTTTCTCTAAAAGTGCTGCTTTAAAAAATAAATCTTCTAATATATTAATTCAAATTTAATCAAAATTAATATGAATTTTATATATGAAAAAAAAGTGATTGCCTAATAAAATACAAAGTGATATCGTAAAATATACCCATGGTACATCATACTTGGACACTTTTGAGGTCTATTAGTACTTTTTTTTTTTCTTTAGGAATAAATACACTCCCGTTATTATTGATAAATTATAATTTAGGTCCTTATAATATTTGGCTATAACTTTCAACTAACTAAAAAATGTGTTTTTCATCCCTACATAAGAAATATCTAATATTTAGACTCTTTTTTTTCCAGAGCTACATTATCTTCAAATATGAAGTAACAATACTAAATTAAGCATAAAACATTGGTATCAATGATTGATTAGAACTTAAATAGTTTATTTAATTTATGAAGTTTCATAGATTGGAGGGATCAAAAATGCATGTATCGATCAATTGAAAGGACCAATTTTTTTTAAAATAATATTTAAGGGACTAAAACTGTTAATTTCCTTTGTTTGGATTCACTTCCCTATTTTTTGGCCATAAAATTAGTCACATCCATTTAATGTGATCTAACCATCACAAATCTCAATACAATTTTCCTTATTTATAAATTTCACCATTTAACGATTTCCTCATACACATTGAACACAAAAAATTTTCTCAAACAATGGCTTCTTCTTCCCTATCTAAAGAGCTTCATTTTCTATTGATACCTTTAATGTCTCAAAGTCATATTATACCAATAATAGACTTTGCAAAATTATTAGCCCTTCATAGAGTCAAAATCTCTATTATCACAACACCTCTCAATGCCCAAAAATACAAATCTATAGTCACACATGCTCTAAAATCCAATCTAAATATTCAACTAATACCTATTCATTTTCCAAGCCAAGAATTTGGATTGCCTCAAGGATGTGAAAATATGGACACACTCAATTCACTACAAATGTTTAAAAATTTCCTTTTGGCTAGTGAAATGATGCAAGAACCACTAGAGAAATTGATTCAAGATATGGAACCAAAGCCAAGTTGTATCATTTCTACTAGTCCTCTCACTTGGACTCAACAAGTTGCTAATAAGTTCAAGATTCCAAGGTATATATTCCAAACTATTTCTTGTTTTACCCTCTATTGTTCTCATATGCTAAATGAAACAAAAATACAAGATACCCTTGTGTTGGATGATGATTCATTCTTGATACCTAATGTCCCACACAAGATTGAGTTTACAAAAGCTCAATTGCCTCAATCTACTCAAGATATGAAGAGTCTTGTGGACAAAATGAAGAAGTTTCAAGATTTGGCTAGAGGTACTTTGATAAATACTTTTGAGGAGTTGGAGCCTTGGTATGTTGATTCATACAAGAAAGTTGTGGACAAAGTATTTTGTGTTGGTCCAGTATCATTATGTAATAAAGGAATGGATGAAATGGTTGATAGAGGAAACAAGGCCTATGTTGATGAGGACAATAATTGTTTGAATTGGCTTGATTCTATGAAGCCAAAATCAGTCATTTATGCTTGTTTTGGTAGCCTTTGTCAAATTTCATTATTGCAAATGAAGGAAATTGGATTAGGGTTAGAGTCATCAAATGTACCTTTCATTTGGATAATTAGAGGGCTAAATTTTACATTAGAAGTAGAAAAATGGCTAAGAGATGAAAATTTTGAAGAGAGGGTTAAAGGAAGAGGGATGATTATTCGAGGTTGGGCCCCACAAGTCCTAATATTGTCTCATCCATCTGTCGGAGGGTTTCTAACACACTGTGGATGGAATTCAACACTAGAAGGGATTTCTCGTGGTGTGCCAATGACTACTTTTCCTATGTTTGCTGAACAATTTTACAATGAAAAATTCATCGTAAATATTTTGAAGACTGGAGTTCGAGTTGGTGTTGAAGTGAGTACTACCTCTTGGAATGAAGAAAAGAGTGGAGTATTGGTTAGCAAGGATCAAGTCAAGAAAGCAATAGATCAACTAATGGATCAAGGATTAGAGGGTGAAGAAAGAAGAAAAATAGCAGAGGAATTGGCACATATTTCAAAGAAGGCAATACAAGAAGAAGGTTCTTCATACTTGAATATCAAATTATTGATTGAAGATGTCATGCATCTACTCAAAAATAAAGAGGAAACAAGCTATTGAATATGATTTGAAGAGTCGTCCCAATCATTCACATAAATTTTAATAAATTATTGAAGTTATCAATGTATTTTCCACAATAGCATACTCTAACTTATTAAAAGTTTTTCCTTTTTTTTGTTAAAAGGACATAATATTTTATAGATATTAATGAATGAATTACTAAATAGTGGGCCCACATGGACCAATGCAGTAATTTGCGGTTGGGAGCATTAATGACAAACATGGGATATATGAACTAAAATTACAACTTTATATAGAAAATATTGTTTCTTATGTTGTAGTCGCAATATTGAGGAAGATTTGGTTTTACGATCGATCACAAATAATGTTTTAATTTATATTGCTTGGATTTTTTAAAAATGTTGAATGGTGTATGTCAAATTCTCTAAAAATAATATATTTTTGAAGGATCTGATATGAATACGGTAACATTTTTAAGTGAGTCTGAGTGACTTAGGTTTTAATGAGTTATTAATCTTTATTCGCTAGAAAAAAATAACATAAGAATAAAATATAAGACACGTATACGAGATTTAAGTACAACACTCTTATTTCAATAATAAAAGTTCGTATCATCTATACCACAATTTTTTCCTTGCACCTTTATTAAATATGTGACCTATATATCCACAAATCACCCAGATATCTTAAAATTGGTACAATTTTAACAGATAATGATTCGATTTTTTAGACTTTATAACATGTTAAACCAATGTTATGTCGAAATAATTTGGTATGGTTCAATTTTCCACTTTTTGGTTTTGATTTGCGAGGTTCGATAATTTTGATATTGTTACTTTCTATAGTTATATTCGATCGACTAAATTTAGAATAGACAATTATAATTTGTAATCGAGATTCATAAAAATGATATTTAAGTACTTTGATGATAAAATCAAGTGAAAATAAATAAATTAAAAGAGAACTAATTAAACCAAAACATTGATGATGTATCATTCAAATTAAAACACACTCATTTTATTATTATTTTTTGGTTGAAAAGCAAAACAAAGAGAAAACATAAAGCACACTATTATTGAAGTCAAATGTTACAAACTACAAATTAAATACAAGTTGAGGACTCAATGTTGACCATTAAAACTATTGCATTAAGCCTCTTAAATTGAATGTCCAAAGTAGACGAAGCTATTTTTCCACATATTAAAAATATATTATTCAGATGTATGACTTTATCAACATATTTCTACTTAGTTGTGAAGCCTTTGTAGATTTGTTCCTTGATTTTGATTAATTAAAGCCATAAAAAGTGTTTGAAAAATTGTCAAAATGTATCGAATTTACTCTAGGACAATGATATTCTTGAAATATATTTCAAGGATACAAAGGTCATATTTGTTTGTACTTAACGAAAGTCTTAGTGTGACACTCTTTGATTATATACAACTTTAGAAAAAAAAGGATTTTTGAAACATACTTAAATTAAGTTTGAAAAAAATAGTATAATTTGATACTCCATATTACATTACACTACAAGAAATGACACTTATTTTGACCACCTTTTCTTGTCATTACAAAAATAACCCTTTTCTAAACAAAAAAAGCTTTACATTGTTCTAGCCACATTATTGGCTTCCCTCTCTTTATTCTTAAGTTGCTCCATGACATCTTCAATCAATAATTTGATATTCAAGTATGAAGAACCTTCTTCTTGTATTGCCTTCTTTGAAATATGTGCCAACTCCTTTGCTATTTTTCTTCTTTCTTCACCCTCTAATCCTTTACCCATTAATTGATTTATTGCATTTTTTACTTGATCATTGTTAACTAACACTCCATTCTTCTCTTCATTCCAAGAGTTAATACTCACTTCAACTCCAACTCGAACCCCAATCTTCAAAATATTTATGATGAATTTCTCATTGTAAAATTGTTCAGCAAACATAGGAAAAGTAATCATCGGTACGCCACAGGAAATTCCTTCTAAAGTTGAATTCCATCCACAGTGTGTCAGAAATCCTCCAACTGATGGATGAGTTAATATTAGAACTTGTGGGGCCCAACCTCGGATAATCATTGCTCTTCCTTTAACCTTCTCTTCAAAATTTTCATCCCTTAGCCATTTTTCGACTTCTAATGTAAAATTTAGCCCTCTAATTATCCAAATAAAAGGCACATTTGATAACTCTAACCCTAATCCAATTTCCTTCATTTGCAATAATGAAATTTGACAAAGGCTACCAAAACAAGCATAAATGACTGATTTTGGCTTCATAGAATCAAGCCACTTCAAACAAATATGCTCATCAATTGAAGCCTTGTTGCCTCTATCAACCATTTCATCAATTTCTTTGTTACATAATGATACTGGACCAACACAAAATACATTGTTCACAACTTTCTTGTATGAATCAACATACCAAGGCTCCAATTCCTCAAAAGTATTAATCAAAGTACCTCTAGCCAAGTCTTGAGATTGTTTAATTTGGTCTATAATACTTTGCATAGCTTGAGATTGCTTTGTTATATTGCCATTCAATGTTTGACCTTTTGTAAACTCAATCTTGTGTGGAATATTAGGAATCAAGAATGAATCCTTATCTATTTTTGTTTCATTTAGCATGTGAGAACAATAGAGGGTAAAACAAGAAATAGTTTGGAATATATACCTTGGAATCTTAAATTTATTAGCAACTTGTTGAGTCCAAATAAGAGGACTAGTTGAAATGATACAGCTTGGCTTTGGTTCCAAATCTTGAATTAATTTCTCTAGTGGTTCTTGCATCATTTCACTAGCCAAAAAGAAATCTTTAAACAACTCTAGTGATTTGAGTGTGTCCAAATTTTCACATCCTTGAGGTAATCCAACTTCTTGGCTTGGAAAATGAAGAGGAATTAGTTTGATTTTTAGATTGGATTTTATAGCATGTGTGACTATTGATTTGTACCTTTTGACATTGAGAGGTGTTGTGATAATTGAGACATTGACTCCATGAAGTGCTAGTAATTTTGCAAAGTCTACTAATGGTATTATATGGCTTTGAGACATTAAAGGTATCAATAGAAAATGAAGTTGTTTAGATAGGGAAATAGCCATTGTTAATTGGAAAAACTTAAAGTGTAGATGGAAATAAGAGTTATAGTTCTAGCTTGTATAGATGTGAAATTTATAAAGAAATTTATTGAATAGCCATCCAAAAATAAATTAAAAAATAGCCAATTGAATTAATAATTTATTGATTGTTAACATTTCTGATTGAACAGTTAAATATGTAACTTTTCAAAATTTATATAATTAACATCCAAGATTTTCATATTACAGCGTCACTAATTAAAAAAAGAGAAAATTCGATAGTAAGTTTCAATATATATGACGTTCGGAAAAAAAATTAAAAATCTGTTGTACGTAGCTTTAGAATAAAGGGAAAAATGATAAATATACCCTCGAACTATCGTAAATGGTATGTTGATACCCTCCGTCATACTTTTGGGACATTGGTACCCCTGCCGTCCAAAAACTAGAGCATATATACCCTTCTCTCTAACGAAAGATTAAAAAGGGACACGTGGTGCAATCTTATTCATCGATTCGATATTTAATAAATGTCAGGTCGGTGGATAAGATTATGACACGTGTATGTCGGTTAGTATAAATGATATATATATTCTAGTTTTTGGACGACAAGGGCACCAATGTCCCAAAAATATGACAAAGGATCTCTTCATACCATTTATGATAGTTAAGATATATTCATCATGTTTCCCTAGAATAAACCTACATATAGTGATTGAGTGATAAACCTAAGGAAAGCTGTATTGGTATATGTGACAGTAATATGAGGACAAAATGTATGAGACAAATTTTAAGGTCATAACAACTTTATGCTAAATTGAGGAAAGAGATTAAAACAAAGAACAAAAGTAGTTAAATAATTGTCCTCAAAAAGCACCAAAAAATGGTCATGCAACATAGATTGTTTTCTAACCTAATCTAGCAACAACTTTTAACTTTTACTTACCTAATCATTTTGTTTTGTGCTAATGTAAGTCAAAAAATAAATTAAATACTTCAAAAAAACAAGTAAATGACAAAAAGAAAAACACAAAAATAAAAGAGGCGGTGGGGAAAAAATTATAGATTATAGTGATTTTTCTATTTCAATAAAATTACTTAAATTTATATATTTATCTTATAAAGTAGTAATTATTGTTAGAAATTTCTTTTTTAAAAGTGAGAGAAAATATTTAAAATAGTACTTTAAGTTTGTGATTTGAATTAAAATAGTAATTTATTTTTAAAATGAAACACTACTATTTATTTATTTTCCAACAACTCACAAAAAAATAAATTGAAATAATTGATAGGGGAAAAAAAAATTAAATTTTCTTTCCCAAAATTAATAAGTACATCAAACTAATCTTTGAAAATAGGCAAAGTCTCCATACTTGTCGTGAAACGGCGTCGTTATTGGTTGCCACTGATTGCAACTTTTAATTTTAATATTTAGCACGTTCCCTACATTAATTACCTCGCAACATTTTCCACGTGGAGCCTGCAAAAAATTTTAAAACAAAAAAATCACATAAATAATGTATTTAAGATTCACTAACAAAATTTGTTCGTTATCGAACATGTTCACGTAAAATGAAACAGATAGCACGGAGATTTTACCTGTCTCCATACTAGGGGAGATAGAATCGGAGCCGTAACATTAACCATACGAATGGCTAATGCTGATTTATACTTTTGGTTCTCAGATTGCTTATTAGAATCATAACCAATAAAAGTGCTATAACTTGTAAACGTTTCACCATTTTGAAGCCCAATAACTTGATCCAAATAAAACTCAATGGGCCTTTTACATGGATCTACATAATTGGGCCGAGTATCAAATATGAACGGTTCTTTGGACCCGATCCATGTCTTGAACGTTTGCATTGGTAGCCCCAATTCTCTTGCATTCATTAGCCATGGATATAATTGCACTGAGTAGCCCCATGATACTGATAATGACCAGTTTCTATTTAAATCATAGCACAAAGTGTGTTGCATTGTTCGACTTGGGTCATTTTTGTAAGACTCGATGAGTTTCTTTATAGAGTCAAATTGGGTCATTGATGGAATTAATGATTGGACCACGTATAGGTCTAGATGGTGAAGTGAGACAAGTGGCGCCACGGGATGGGCTGTTAATAGCCCTCGCGGGCTCCCTTGTATATCCATCTTTTTAAAAAAAAGTAGAAAAAATTAACTAAAAAATTCAACTTAAATAATATTCAAAATTAGTTGTGGGGGTATATATGTACCTGATGGAAACCGAGTTCTTTTGAAAGAGGAACACCAATCTCAGCCATACAATTAGATATCATCAAATCAGAACCGAACACGTAATGGTAACGATTAATGCAATCGTCTAAAATCTTAACGAGCTCCATCGCGAGTGGATAACTAATAGCGGTGCCACCACCACCATAAGCCATATTATAGGAACACATCACATTTGCCTCCACACTTTCGGAATTCCTACCAATATAATACATTTGGTTGTGATCGTATTTACTCAAAACCGTCACTAAATTCTCCGTAAAAAATATTGTATCGTCATCTCCCATTACGAACCATCTCACATTTGACAACCCTAGTTCAAAGCTCTCCTTTACAATTCTCGCGATCCTCACAGCTGATCTACAGTGGCGAAGTAAAAAATTTCACCAAAGATATTCATGATTTTATTATTTATAAAAATCAAATTTTGACCTACATATACTCTATAATCATACTTATTTAGATAAAGATGCTTTTCAAGTACTTGAACTTGCTTGGATTATATATAGACAAATAAAAGTAGGTCAAGTACTAGTTGTGACACAAATTAAAATGCATATCGTGGTGAAAAAATATGGGCATGTATATTGTCAAACAAATTAAACCAATAACACTAAGACCTCGCAAAAACATGTATGGGTTCAATTAGAAAATAATTTTCTAAGTACTGGACAACTATTGTTAAATCGGATCGAATACTTTATGAAATTTGGTGGACTAACAAAAAAGTATAGCTAGAAGGGCTATTTCACTAGCAACATCCAAAATGCCTATACAAATGCAACTCATTATTTCATAATGCAAAGGAAAGAAAGTAGAAATAACTCTTAAATATCAAATAAAACAATATAATATAATTTTTCAATGAACTTAACTTTATTTAACTAACCACCCTTCATTCTACTAACCTGTCACCAAACCAACAAGTGTACTTGAATTTGGATGTGTCTTGAGAGACCCTATAGGGCAAGGAATTTCCAGGCCACGTCACATCTTTGTGGGGCTTCTTGTCGAGCCACACAAACCCTCGCGTTACATTTGGTCTCCACCAGAGGCCAGAGTAACACGAGCGATTGTTCCACGTTTTCGTGGACCCTGCAATGCCAAAGAGAATATGGGATATATTTGTTTCTTCTTCTAAATCTTTGTTGATATTTTCTAGTTTATTTGTATCCTCATAGATTTTGGAGAAATGAGAAGTGAAGGAGATTAGTGAAATGGAGTAGACTAAGCAAATGGCAATTAGAAGGCCCTTAATCATAAAAATGGTGAAAAGATTTGGGACTAATCTATGGCTTAATAGAGACATTACCTTAACTAAATCTTTGCTATATTCTTCAAAAGTTTTTCTGTAGAGTACTGAACCTATGGAACCTAAAGGATTGGGTCCTATTTTCTTGATCTTTTCAATTTTTATTATATAGTTTGACTGAATACGAACTTTAAAAAAGAAAGTAAATGATTTAAAGCTATAATTTTTATATGTGTTGTTATAATATTTTTGTGGTTGTATTTTTTTCAAAATTGCGCGTCTTTAAATCTGTCATAATATTTGTGTGATTTTAAAATATTTGTTACTAAAGGTAAAATAAAAAGTTTTTCTAATTTAGAAAAGAGTCATCAATTTTGGATTAGATTAAAAAAGAACCAGTGTCATTCTTGATGGAATGGAGGGAGTATGTTGATTCTTTAATTTATTATATATACTATCAAGCCATTTTTATTGATGGTATCTGATAATTTATTTTATTTTAAAAAATTATAAATATTACATTTTAAAGAGACTTAGTGTAAAAAATTATTTACATTAACAATACATATTACTTAATTAAATCCTAGTGCTTAACTTTATATACCCCAGTAAAGTAAAAAAGAATTACACTTATAAAAAAAAAATAAAAAAAATTGAGGGTGAATTATAAAACAATTTTGGGTCATCCCTTCAAGGAAAATAAAGTGGATGAGTTAGATAACCCATGCAAATTTTAATGTTTTCATTTAGATCACAACTTTGGATCAATAACTAAAATGATTGAGTAATTATCACTTAATATTAATTATTTCATTTTGAACGATTACATAGGTCTAGTAGAAACATTAAACTATTTTGAGAAAGTGCGTACGCTATTATTAAGTAAGATTCACGGCAATGGAATACATGATATAAATTTGAATTTACGAATTGTAGAGTTTATTTTTGGGAATAACGTTTTTAATAGGATTTTCTTATTTTACGAACTCGAAGTCAAGATCTTTGATTAAGAATGGAGACATTCAATCTAAGTTAGCTCAGCATAATTTATTCATTGATTTCATATACGAGTAAATTTTTATCATATTATTATTTTGTTATTTGTGCCAATTAACAAATTTATGACTCGTGTAGAATTCTATTTCTATGTATTGGATTTATTTGTTGGCAAGATCCATTTTAAACTCATAGTTGTGAATCTCAATATTAGAGTAATGTGTACATTTCCAAACAAATCAATGCGTCAAATATTGTGGTGGAATAGTTCGAAATTTCTCTATTTTTAATTAGAGATCTTGAATTTGAATTTTAAGAATGAAAAAAATCTTGTTAGAAGTATCATTCTAAAAAACAGATCCTAAAATTGAATTTCAATACAATAGATCGAACATAGAGTGAAAATGAAAAAAAAAACAAACCGATTAATGCTTCTACTAGATTTTTTAAAGTATTCCAATGTATAAACAAGTGATTCTTTGTAAAATAAAACAAAACAGTAATAATTAAAAAACTGATCCAGTAATAATTATACTACTATATTATTTTATTTTGAAGGGAAGACCTAGCATTGTTCTACTCTAACATACTACCATGTTGTATTTACCCTTATATTCTATATTAGGGACTCATGAACCTTCTATTCTCGTAGACAAATGAATTTTGAACTTAATTCAGATTCAAAACATAATTTATAAGATGAAGAATGTTTAATATAATATAAAAAAAGAAGAAGAAGTCATTAGGTTAGTTTTAAAAAAGTCTGACTGATTAAATGTATACGTATAATTAATATAATATAAGAGTTCAACATCAGATAAATCAAGACTTTTAAGTAAGTATAACTCTAGTAATTTTACGATTTAAAAAATAAATGTTAAACTTAACTCAACCCAAAAACTACCTAGGATAAGAATTATCTAATATTATATAAGATATATCATCCTATACCTAATAAAGAATTGAGGTGAAAACTTTTTTTTTTTTTAATTTCTTACTTTCTTTCTTAATGTGTATATAAAAAGAATACGATTTTACAAATTTAGCAACTCTTCAATTTTAATATCTTGTGTCAAATTTAGACAACCACCATTGATACAAGCTCCATGAGAGCATCCTTCACAAGGTGGATCAACTTGGGGAAAAAGAAAACTGTTTTATTGAAGATGCCAATCTTTACTTTATATACAACACTTGTAACGCTGTGACTTAGCTAACTAATCTACTCAACTTATCAGTTAATTAACAAACTAACAACTAACTAACAAATCAACAACTAACTAACAAATCAACAGCTAAGCATGCTGACTCAGTACATAATTAGGCAGCAGCTTATCTTAACACCCCCCGTCAAGTTGGAAGTGTGCTCCTTACATCCAACTTGCCAAGAATTGCCGAATGTTTAATTCCTGTCAATGCTTTGGTTAAGATGTCTGCGAGTTGTTCTGAAGTAGTGACATGATGCAGGGTCATGAGGCCATCATGTAGCTTATTCCTCACAAAGTGACAGTCCACTTCAATATGTTTCGTTCTTTCATGGAACACTGGGTTTCTGGCAATATGAAGGGCTGACTGGCTGTCACAAAATACTGCATATGGTGTAAAGGTTGGCACTGCTAGTTCTTCAAAGAGTCTATTCAACCACACTAGTTCACCAACGACCTTTCTCAAAGACCTGTACTCTGCTTCAGCTGAAGATAATGATACAGTCTCTTGTTTCTTGGATTTCCAGCTGATTGGAGTGTTTCCCAGCAAAACGATGTACCCTGAAACTGATCTCCTAGAATCTGGGCATGCTGCCCAGTCAGAGTCACAAAAGGCTCTTACTGTGCAGTCATGACTGTTAGACATGAAGATCCCGAGTGTGGGATCCTTTTTAATGTATCTTAATAAATGAAAAGCTGCATGTAAGTGAGGTTCTCTGGGATCTTGTAGGAACTGACTTAAATGTTGTACTGCATAGGATATATCCAACCTTGTGTTGGTGAGAAAATTCAGCTTCCCCACCAATTTTCTATAAAAAGTAGGATCTGAAAGAATTATCCCTTCCTTGGCCATCAACTTCACAGTTGGATCAAGAGGAGAAGGAGAATAGGGGCAATGCAAGCAATCAAACTCTTTCAAAAGATCTAGAGCAAACTTTCTTTGTGAAATCAGAACTCCATCAGATTTGTATAAAACCTCAAGGCCT
>JAJOOR010009186.1:0-10495 GCA_036250505.1 Solanum acaule
ACCATTACCCTCAACAACAGCAGCTGACATTTCCTACAATGCAAACCAAGCAAGGTCAATTGCAGTGCCAAAAGAACTCCATCTCGTTAGAAAATAGTAAGAAGCTGTACTTACCATAACCTGTCAGAGGACCTTACAGGTTGTTCAACAATAATAGAAAAGCAGTGAATGGCACTTAAATAGGCTTTAAGAAAGCATCAAATAATAGAGACTTGCAACTAAGACAAAAACAGTATTAAAGGAGAATCAGCCATCACAATTCACATGAAGCAAACCCAATAAAAGATTGAAGCACAATTTACCTAAAGATGAAGAAAAGCAGCTAAATAGCTTTTTCTGAAAGAGGGACTTGCAAGCTACCTAATCAACTCAAGAAAACCTGTCCCTTGTAATCCCAGATACACGAAGTAGATAAAAGGATAAAGAAGTCACTACTCCACAAAAGAACCTCATGGATCTAACCCTATATATGCACTCCATACCTCCACAATCAGCTACAGTAGAAACTCCAGAAACAAGAAATATAGAACAACACCAAGCAAACAAAGAATCATTTTCTGGTAAATCAACCTAAAATCCAGAAGCAGAAGCTACTCAAAAATACATTTAATTTAATATCTTAAGAGCTACAACAAAAATGTCAAAAAAAAAGGAAATCAAAACTAAATACACCTCATGCTCAAAGTCCAGCTGAAAACTGCAAATATAGAAGATTAACACCTCACTGAAGCAATGAACTCAAAAAATTGCATCGCCGGGAAATTCTCCGGCGAACTTTCCGATACGGGAGAAAAAATGAACACAAAGAAATCGAGCTAGATCGAAGCACAACGAACAAAACCGATACTGTCAAACTTCATCAGCAAAGAGAATTGAAGTAGAACAATAGTGTGCGACTCTCTAGTAGTAGTTGGAGAACATTAAAGTAGTAGAACTACCTTTTCGGACTCCATTTCCGGTCGTGCTCCGGCGACGGCGTTCCTTACTGCAGCTCCTCCTCCTCCTTGTTCACGATTCACATGCTGCTGCTGCAGCTGCAGCGGCGGCTGAAGGTGGTGGTGATGGTGATTTTCCGGCGGATTATGGTGCTGAGGTTCCAGCGGTATCGAGGCCATGTGCTCTCTTCTCCTCTGCTATACTCTCACTCTTTTTCTTACTTCTCTACTAAAAATAATATACGTAATTGCTTTATTTTCCTCTTAACACCACTACTATTCTCTATCTCCAAATATTTGTATTGTTTCAAAAAAAAAAATTATATATTTTTTTTGACAAAATATTAAATAGAATGAACTTTTGACTATTTTTATACTTATATGTTCGATATATAAGTAAAAATATAATTCTAAAAGTACTTATATATTATTCAGATAAAATATTATCGAATATGAATATAGAGATAGGGGTGTAGGTGTTTGGAGTAGAGGGTACGAGGGTAAAATTAAAATGAGGAGGGTTGGATGATGGAAATGACACAATTAATGTAAAATGTCATTTATAAAAATTAGCTTATTTTTCCTACTTTAATTAGGAAAGTCATGTTTCTTATTTTTTTAAAAGTTATTTTTCTAGAGAAAAACACTTTTCAAAAATTTTAATCAATCTAATATGAGAAAATTGAAAAAAAATATTCCAACAAATATCCCTTTACTATTGTTAAGTTATTTAGATTACTTTCTCCTAATATAAAAAATTAATTTAAAGCATCGCAAATTATAAAACTCTAAACAAACTTAAATGACGAAGTAAATTACATACTGAATACTCGTTATTGTTTTTTCTTTTGTTAGTTTAAAAGAACGATGCAAAAATGCAATAAGAATTTCAAATTTTTTATATTTTTGTGCTTGAAATATGAGATAAGATCGTCTTTAAAATTATAAACAATAAATGAGTGATATAAATAAATGCAATTCAAAATATGTCCTTTTTATACAATCAAAAAATGTTTTTTTTTTTAATTTTCTGTTCACTTCTTGAAAATCCCAACAGATTCAACTTAGTTTAAATTATAGTAGTCATAAAAATATAAAAGATTACAATTTCACCAATCAACATTAGTCATATTCGTTATTATTTTTTCTAACGTAATCATTTAAGCATGCGTTATTATCCTTTTTAAAGTTTTAATTAAAATTCCATCACATAATATATAATATTCCCTACGTCCAACCATGATTGTTCACTATTGACTTGACACACTTTTTAAGAAACAATAAATAATAGGAGTAATATTACTATTTTATTCTCGACTTTATTAAATTTGATGTTTTGAAAAATGTGGTAGACGATAAATAGTATTAGTATTTAATAATAAGGGTAAAATAGATACAAAAGGCAAATTATCTTTGATTTTCTAAATTTGACAAATATTGTTGGACAACTATTTTTATTATAGTGAACAACTATTATTGGAGTGAGTCGTGTTGCGTTTTTCGAAAGTCAATTTGATTAATTTTCGAAGTTAAATTAGTTTACATTAATTCGATATTTTAAACAAAAAATTTAGATATTCAAAAACTATACGAAAAGTACTATAAATTCCAACTTTCTGTATATCAATATGATGAAAAAATATATCATAAAATGTTAGTCAAAAATATTATTATTTAACTCTAAAATTGAAAACTATAACAATTAAAAGTGGACGGAGCTAAAGATGTACTTTTTCTATCCAGAGAAATGAATTTTAAACGTCATTAGTGCCCTCATCAACTTTTATGGTACATCTATTAATGCGTACAGTACAACATAGACTCTTGAGCTTTTTAGCTTTTTTGACTAACAATAGTGATAATTCTACACCTTTTTATTGGCTCTTTTGTTTGGCAGTGGCTGCACACTTATTTATTTATTTAGCTTTTCAATATTTCAACTCCAATCATTTAATTGCACTATGCTAATAGTTTATCCCTAAAAATAATATAGAAAAACTTACATAAATGTACATTTCAGTTATCTAGTTTACTAAATATAATTAAAGTATATATATACTATATATTCCTATACACTGTATACTATTTATGATTCGAAAGTATTAAATTTAATTTCCCAAAAATATATTCGGTCATCTAATTTACTAAATATGATTTGAAATATATATGTATTATATAAAATTTATCTATTATCTATACACTGTATACATATGTATGATCCAAAAATATTATTATTTAATTTCCCAAAATATATTAGGGAGCAAAAGTCTTATTACATCTTTAAATATATTTTTTTCTTTCCAATCATAAATGATGTTTCCTACTTTTATTTTGAATTGTATAAAAAATGTATTTGATTTTTCTGAAAAAGAGGAAAAATATTTATACCCTAAAAGTAATATAGGAAAACTCAGTAAATATATATATCGATCTTCTAGTTTACTAAATATGATTGAAATATATATGTATTATATAAAATATCTATTATCTATACACTGTATAAATATTTATGATTCAAAAGTGTTAAATTTAATTTCCCAAAAATATATTAGGGAGCAAAAGGTCTTATTACATCTTTAAATATTTCTTTCTTTCCAATCATAAATTATATTTCCTATTTTTAGTTTAGTATTATAAAAAATGTATATATATTTTTTCTAAAAAGAGGGAAAGTATTTATAATGTAATATTTAATTTATTTTCAACCGAAAAATGAACAACAATTATATGGTAGGTGAAGTTGGATACAACTTCTTTTTATGGGTTCAATTGAATCAATTATTTTGGAACTAAATATAAATAAATGTAATAAAAAGTTCTAAAATTTCAATAAATAATTATATTTATAGTATAACTTTAAAAATACAAATACAGTAAAATCTAAATAAATTAATACTCGGTTAATAATATTTTTTTCCGATCCCGACTTGGGCCAATGGAAAAAATCACTCATTTCGATAAGATAATAAGATAATATATTTTCAGAAGACCCCTATATAAATATATGGTCTCATTAATATTATAAATTAATAATTCGTTAAAAGTACAAATATACCTAAGAATTTAGTGAAATGTGATTTTATTATGTTTTGTTCTTTGTTAAAATTTAAATCTAGTTGAAGCACATCTCTAACTTTTCTTATTACATCCAAAAGTTTTGGTATTGTCTTTTCTAATTGCACCATAAAATTGTGAAGAGTTCTAGATGCAAGTGTTTCCTTACGCGTAATTGGTTCCAAAGGTATTATATCATCTTCAACTTTATCATCAACATTGTTTTTCTAATGATATCCACAATTTGTTCTAAGCTCTGGACCTCTCAACATGTATCATTTTCACCTATCCAATAGGTTATAACGTGCATTTTATTGTGGTTGTCACGACCCAGACCGTCCTGATTGGCACCCACACTAACTCTCCGGTGGGAGAACCACTACTACAACTCAAATCAAGCAACTAAACCAAAACTAAGGCATTTAAGTACACGAAAGCATTAAAATACTAAGGAAAGAAATAGAGTTCCCATAAACTCTAACAAAAATCTAACAATAATAACTAACAATGCAGAAGTAATAATCTAGAACCTGAAAGTCAATGTATTAAAACATCTAACAACGAGCCAAAGTTTAAACAAAAAGGGATACAACCTCAACTAATGTACTAATAACTAATAGAATTGTCTAAGTCTGAAATGTGGACATACACGAAAGGAGAACTCATGGCAGCCCAAAAGAAAAAGGCTCACCTTTGAATTTGAACGATCACTGATCTCCTAAGCGAGGTATGTCAGTAGCCGCTTGAAAATGTCCTGTACTCAACAAAAATAAGAGCAAGTGCAGTATCAGTACACAACCACAGTGTACTGATAGAATCACGCGGCTATCTCACTAAGTGCAACATATATAAGTCATCACAACAATACAATCACATGCATATAACGAACATATACAATATTATCAACATTTACTAACAACGAACAACTTCACATTTCTCAAGATACACAATTATGTCAAATCATTGGTCCCCTCATGGAACCCAAACCCAAACAATTAGCATACCGGAACGTGGTACCCGATCCAATGATTATGCCGGAACGTGGCAACCGATCCCATAATTATGCCAGAATGTGGCAACCAATCCAAGTTAGTTTTGTCAGAACGTGGCAATCAATCCATTCAACACACCACAATCACAAACACAAGTATATTCTCAAGATCATACAATTAAGTCATGATTTCATGGTAACCATCATTCATCTATCTCATTTACAACAAGTGTGATCAATAATGCAACATTCACATACATACATGTATCACAATGAAGCAAAAACAAGCATACATCACACAATCATAGAATTACAACCATCACCTACCTCGAAACAAGCTTGAAACCCTAAGAAACTTGATCCTTCCTTTTTCGAATTCGTTCCGCTTGTTCTTGGTCTACAAACAATCAATATAATATGGGAATCAATAAACAACCACTAATTACCCAAATTACTAACAATTCTAACAAACCCTAGATCAACCCATGATCCCATTATCCAATTTAGAGTTGTTTCCACCATAGATTCTAGATCAAAACTCTCCCCCATCATTAATTACCCATTCCATTACGTTCTACGGATCGAAAAACGAATTCAGGGAGTGAAAAACTTACCTTTAGCCTCAAGAATGGTGGAAAATTGTTAGGAGTCACCTGGGGTTCATTCCTTAGCTCTAAAAATCGAAAAGTGCAAAAGAAGGTCGTTTAGGGGTTTATTTATGACTTTAAGTCGTGTCTGGCCCACCACAACGACCCTCATCTCCCGCTACAACGACACCACCAAAGCGACCAAAACCCCGCCAAAATGGCTTACACGAAACAGTGAGCTATTTAAAGAATTTCAAAATCCTCATTTCACAGCACACCTCTAACCAACGACTCTCAAAAAATACCCTTCACTCTAAGATCAATTTCGGGAGTTTTACTCGCTCGAATTCAATTCCGTAAAGTCGTACGGGTTCCTTAATGTCTTAACTAACTACTCATGCAATCAAAATCATAAATAAGTCACCCGATTGTTAATAGATTTCTCTACACGTCAATGACTCCGATTTCGTCCAAATCTGGACTAGGTTGGAAAAATCCAATTACTACGAAAAAGTTTTCCGGTCCCTGGCAATTCTATAACAACAGAAACAGGTCGTTACAGCGGTAACTGAAATCATTAATCATGATCTCAATTTTATGAATGGTGTTTTCACAAGTGGGTTCTTTCAAATTCTTTGAGATTTCATTCCTGAACAATTTTTTTTGTGTCGAAACACTCTGTAAATTAAAAAAATTAATTTATCGATTAAATAATACCTCTATAAAATAATAATATTTAATGATCCGACCTATATTAATTTAGAGAGATTTTACTGTATATTTAAATTAGGAATCTCGATATTTTAAATTGCGAACTTTCTTCTCATAATAACTAATAATGAAGTGCAATTGAATCATACAATATAGTATCAATATTTTGAAACAATAATTTTAAAGGCGTCTCGAATTTCTATAAATCAAATTGTACTAGTTGGTGTATTTTCTTCAACTTATTATCTATCACCTTTGTGTTTCACACATTTTATTTGGAGATTAACTAAGCATGTTTCACATGCATCTATATTTTAAAACTAGGAATTAAGCATGTTTCCTATCTCTTCTTGAAAATTAAGTCGAACTATATTTGTTGAAGTGCCATAATTTATCCACGCTAAACTAATTTTATTTGTAACTAATATTTTTCTCTAATGAGTTTGGGTCAAAAACATTCCCAAGTACATAGGACGAAATTTTATTAGTATTACATGTGATGTGTTTTTGGAAAAAGTCAATAGTTGTTCTGTTTAAAGAACCATCAATTTTCTTCCTTTGTTTGTTTATCCATTTATTGTTGGAGAAAATAATTATGTTACTATGTTTCTTGTGTTTTTTTTTCCTTTAACATTAAAATGAAAAAAGAGTAGGAGACACAAGAGTTAATTTTTCAAAACATGTTTTTTTTAGGTTCTATGTGGATCAATTTTTCTATTCCATAAAAATAATAAAAATAGTAAAATTTATTTATACATCTTGTTCAGACTCCACTTATAAGAGTTATATAAAGTTGTTATTTATTTTATACTATATTTATTTTGATCGTATATCTACTTTAGTGATTTTAGCCAATACTTTAGAAGACACTAGGGGTCGTTTGGTTCGAAAACAAGTTATGCTGGGATAAGTTATGATGGGATAAGTTATGCTGGGATAAGTTATGCTGGGATAAGTTATATTGGGATTAATTTTTATTGCTTGTTTGGTTTGTTGTATTATAACTAATAAGCATTGGATATTTTCTAAGAATTAGTTATTTGTTTACGAAATACCCTCTATCTTATTTAGCTTTTTATATATAGTTTTTTATAAAGCTTTTAGTTACTCACTCTTAAAAATAAAATCAAATGAACCTCAATTATTGATAAGTTTACTATCCACATGAATCAAAACTGGAGCAAGCTATTGAGGCTAGTGGGGAGCATTTTTTCTTTACCGTCATAAGCAAAAAATTAGACAAATATAAATGAATCAAAAGTGGAGCAAAAACTGCACAATAACAATAACCATAATTGAATTGAAATTTGATAAATTTGATATCATTTCCCGTTGCAAAAATAACTTTTTAACCAACTGCAAAAGAAACAAAGTTCAAAAAGGACTCAAGCAGTTGAATAATTTTATCAAACTAAAATTATAGGTTTATTTGAAATTTATCAAAACAACATCTCATGAGCAGCAAAAAAATTTCAGCAACTTTACAAATGTGGAATAAAGATATGAAAAGTGATAATCAAATAGATTTCAAGGATATTCTTGTCATTTTGATTGTTTTATCCTAGGATAAGTTATCTTGGTATTGTTATTCCACCAAGAGGAAGGAATAACTTATCTCAGTACTATTTATTAATCCTGGGATAAGTTATCCCATGACTATTTTCTCTTATCCATTACATCAAATGACCCATAATATTAAGGATAATTTTACTTCCTTATTTGTTATTTGATCTTACATTAAATTAATGTATTTTCTATAAATAGTCAAGCTATTAATTGATTTTTTTACTTTCAAAGAACAACAAACGCTAAGAGTAAATTTAAAAATAATAGTTATTTGTCTAGATCCAGAGTATGACATCGTAATCTCTAATTCCTGTTTCATTATTCCAAGGATTTCTGGAAATTTCTCTAAAATATAGCATTTGTCTAGATTCAGATATTCAAGAGATTCCACATTAACATATGGAAACCTCTTAAGGCTTTCACACTTGTACAAAATTAACTCAATGAGTTTTCTGGAACATTCCAAGGAATGGTGAACCTCTTCAAGACTCGTACATCCACGAAGAATCAAATACTCCAAATTTGGCATCCCCTTGAAATCTAGTGTTCTCTTCAGACTTTTGGAGTCACTTAAATCTAGCCTCCGTAGAGACGGCAATTGCTGTTATTCAAAACACAGAATGAATTTGAAAAAAGAGTAAAGCAGTAAATGCCACTCAACGTATAAAATTATAAATTGTTTATTTTACTTTGTATGAAAATTATATATGCTCAGAAACTAAATCAAAATGTTATTATTATAAATAAAAGGTAAAATATCTAAAATAAAATAAAATACCTTAAGCTTAGCATGTTTTATTTGGTGCACATTTTAACCTATTTTTATTATTATTATTATTATTATTATTATTATTATTATTAATTCAGATGTAATGGTTATTTGTGTCAATTGCTTTTCTTTTTTTTTTTAGATCAAATTTATAGCCAAAAAATATGGCTAGAAAACAAGTGCCGAACAGAAGAGTTGTGCCAAAAAGTAGAGTTCCAAAAACACATTTCTTTTTGTTATTATTATTATATAGTCAGATGTAATGGTTATTTGTGTCAATTGCTTTTTTTTTTTTTTAGATCAAATTTATAGCCAAAAATATGGCTAGAAAACAAGTGCCGAACAGAAAAGTTGTGCCAAAAAGTAGAGTTCCAAAAACAATTTTAAGTGTACTTTCTCTTTCTTTTTTTGGCAAAATATGTATATAATATTCTCTACGTCCAATCATGATTGTTCACTGTTGGCTTGACACATTTCTTAAGAAACAATAAATAATAGGGGTGATATAACTATTTTATCTCGACTTTATTAAATTTGATATTTTGAGAAATGTGGTAGACGATAAATAGTACTACTAGTATTTAATAGCAAGGGATAAATAGACACAAAAGGTTTGAACGAATACGCTCTTGGGCCGCAGGAAGAGCATCTCTCTCTGTCTATTCAAAGATCCGAGACTGCTAGTGTTATCTTTGATTTTCTAAATTTGACAAATATTATTGGACAACTATTTTTACTATAGTGAACAACTACTCCCTCCGTCCACAATTGTTTGTCAGGGTAAGGTCATGCACACCCCTCAAGGAAAATTTAATATAAGGTGTAATTTGACTAATATAACCCTACTATACCAAGAATACCAAAAGTTCACATAACTTTTCAATTGAACTACACTATCATTAAGGGCAGAATTGGAAAAAAGTGACTTATTATTTCTTGATTGTTTAAATTGACAATTAATCTTGGACATCTATTTTTAGTATACCTGCCAAACAATTGTGGACAGAGGGAGTATTAGTGGAGTGCGTCATGTTGCGTTTTTCGAAAGTCAATTTGATTAATTTTCAAAGTTAAATTAGTTTACATTAATTCGATATTTTAAACAAAAAAATAGATAATAAAAAATTATACGAAAATTACTATAAATTCCAACTTTTTGCATATTAATATAATGAAAAAATACATCATAAAATATTAATCAAAGTTATTATCGACTCTAAAAATGAAAACTATGACAATTAAAAGTGGATGGATGTAAGATATATTTTTTCTATCTATAGAATGAATTTTAAACGTCATTAGTGCCCTCATCAACTTTTATGGTACATCTATTAATGCGTTCAGTACAACAAACTCTCTTGAGCTTTTTAGCTTTTTAGCTCTTAAATAGTGATAATTGTACACCTTTTTATTGGCTCTTTTGTTTGGCAGTGGCTGCACACTTTTCTTTTCTTTTTAGCTTTTCAATATTTCAACTCCAATCATTTAATAGCACTATGCTAATAGTTTATCCCTAAAAATAATATAGAAAAATTTACATAAATGTACATTTCAGTCATCTAGTCTACTAAATATAATTAAAGTATATATATACTATATAAAATATATATTATCTATACACCTTATACATATTTATGATCCGAAAGTATTAAATTTAATTTCACAAAAATATAGTTGGGAGCAAAAAGTCTTGTTACATCTTTAAATATTTTTTTCTTTCCAATCATAAATGATGTTTCCTACTTTTATTTTGTATTGTATAAAAAAATTATTTATTTTTTCTAAAAAAGAGGAAAAATATTTATACCCTTAAAGTAATATAGGAAAATTCAGTAAATATATATTTCGGTCATCTAGTTTACTAAATATGATTGAAATATAT
>JAJOOR010009187.1:0-18171 GCA_036250505.1 Solanum acaule
TTAAAGGAGAATACAAATATTAGATTACATCCGAGAACTAATTGAAACAGAACCTTTCCTAGAAGGTGGCTGCGTAAATTAGTTACTCATCTAATATTAGTTTTACATATGAGAACTTATTGAAACAGAACCCTTTCTAGAGGGTGGCTGCGTAAATTAGTTACTCCACTAATATTTGTAACTTCTAAGTTGCAATTAGATTTTATTGAATAAATTTGAAGGCTTTATTCAAGTCTTTTTTTATATAACTATTGTCTTGCATTTTAATTTTAAAATAATAACTCCACTAATATTTGTAACTTCTAATATTTTATTGTTTTTTGTATTAAATCAAAACAAAAGACTACATCACTATTTCAAGTTAAATTCTTTTAAAATCCAAATTTGAAATTTGAAAACTTAAGCATTTTTTATTAGCTAAAAATGTTATTGAAAACTAAATAAATTAAAAATGCTATTCAATAACATATAATTTCAATATAAATAAATAAACATATAAAAAAAATAAAAATCCCACATCCCGTCCCGCCAAACCCCATCCCATCCCGTATATATAGTGGGACGGGATGGGACAAATTTTTATCCCCCCAATCCCGGCCAAGGCGTCCCCTGTCCCGTCCCGTCCCCCAGTCCCCGTCCCCTTGCCAGCCCTAATCCCGAAGTCCCCCCAACCCGCGAGAATTGACGGGACCGGGTCCGGTGAGCCGGTTCTCGAACCGGTCGCGGGCCGACCCGGTCCCCCTGCCAGCCCTAACCCTCCTCTTTACACCAAAAAAAGAAAGGCTTCATACAACGCCATTTGATCTTTTGCACTGATTCTGCAGTATTTTCCATACACCTCTTGTTTTTTTCTCTCCAAATAGTCCACCATATACAAGAGGGTATCATGCTCCACCATTTCTTCTGGCTCTTACTCCCCCGTCTTCTCACCCAGACTAGAAAGGTAGTCTTTCATCCACTCCAAGGAAAATTTAATATAAAAAAATCTGGTCTAGTTAATATTTTAAAAACTCTCTTTTGTTATTTCATGAGAAGTGTTCTTGCAACCGAGGGTAAGGTAAAAAGTGATGACTTTGAAACTGAACAATTTTTACCAAGTTAAATAAAGCTTAACCAGGAAATAATACACCAGTAAGAAGAAGATTCAAACAAGTTTAATGACAGATAAATTTTATCTCAAGAGCGAGCTTTGTTTTCAAGTCATTTGGTTAGCATTTAGCTCTACCATGAGTTGCAGGAAAAGAAGAAAATTGCAGCATACTGGAGAACTTACAAATCAGATTTACGGCCCAATTGTTTTTGGGGTAAAATAATTTGCACTGAGTGAGAATCATTGGTATTTGGAATTGGGTGGCTCATAATAGCAATAGCTCTTGCAACTTTTCCAACCTTTCTAACCTGCAATAATATGCTCTGGGTTTATTAATTAATCAAAACCACTTAAAACAATTATGGCAGACATTCCAATAGTAGGTAGTTTGACATCTCCTAAGCAACATTGTCCATGACTGTGATTTACACGGAGAATGGCCTTTCCTTTTTGGACAAGTCAAAAAATTTCATTCAACACCAAATTGGTGTAAGAATTATGCGCAAGATGTGTACGTGACTCTACTTGAGTTATCCGTTGTCTTCCACCAAGTTATATCAAAACCTTCCGTATCACATGGTATTTTCTCCTTGCACTAATAATGACCGAATTCAAAGTGAAATAAGACAAGCTGGCTCTATTATATTTAAGAAGTCATTAAAGTTATCAGCTAGAGCATTTATTACCTTGTTGGTCAAGTAAGAAGGATCACATACAACTTTCTTGCACTTAGCTGTCTCTCCTTCTGAAGTGACACCACAGACCTTTCCTTCTTCATCAAACTCTACCAGGAATTTGAGACATTGTTTTGAGGACATAACATGAAATTAAAGATACCTTTTACACTCAGCCAAAACAAGAAATATAAACTTTACCTTGCATTCAGGTTTGTTCAACATATAGGTCCCACCATACACAGCACTAAGCCGAGCAAATGCCTAAGTTAAGAAAAATGCATACCAAATCGAAATGATTCAATCTAAAAAAGAAAAGCTAATAAGTTCAAGAACCTTTTAAGATGATGGAGGATGACATAATAACAAAAGCAGAATATACCTGGGGAAGCTCTCCTAATCCATATAAAGGGTAGATATATGGTGATCCTCCTTGAAAACGTGCAAGAGACTCAGCATACAGCTATCACATTACATGAAACACAAGTTAGAGATAAGCACATGGAACTTTAAACACCACTAGCTGGAGAATATAATTTGGTTCACCTTCATCCTCTTCACTGTATCCAGTGCAGGTTTGTCTAAGTAACGGTCATCTCTGTGTAATGCCAATGAAGTCCACAGTGTTGTCATCAAGACCATATTTTCTGATAAAAAGAAGAATCATCATAAGCCCCAGTTTCTATAAATAGATAACAATTTATTATTATAGGCAATGCCGACCAACACATTTTGACGCCAACTTCTACCAACTGACAATTTCCAAACATAAAAAATCATTAAGATATCACATAGAAAGTTCAAATATTAGAACTTCAACAATTTCTTATCTTCTAACCATCAGATACCCTAACCACTATAGACAACAATGTCTTATCTTCTAACCATCAGATACCCTCACCACTATAGAAGCATGATGAGAAAAATGAACCTCGAAAATTCAACCACAAAAACTAGCTCATGATGTAAGGATTGATAAAACTATATTAAAGAAACAACAGCCAATTCCCTCAACTAATGTGGGACACACACTAAGAAAGCACAAGACAAACCACATATTTCATAGGCACCTTCCATTGATTTACTCAGTAGTTTCTCTTTTTCTATTTTTGATACCAAATTTTACTTGCCTGTTTCTTCTAACATAACTCTTAATAACAGGTAAAAAAGACAAAATCTAAGAGAATTTAACAACGATTATCTCTGATATGAAAAGCCTCAACTAACATATGAAAAGAAATAAGAGGAATAGAAAGTTCAAGTCAGGAGCATACGTGATAAGCTCTCTTGCTGTCACTCTTGTTAGACCCAGCCCCTCATGTGTCTTTGGATCACTCTCCTTATAATCCTGAACATAGATGATGAACTTCCAAGCACGGCGTTTCTCAAAAATGCCCATTAAAGGAGATTTAAGTGCCTCCATATCAGTGGCAGGCACCTTGTGGACCTATTTTATCAAGTAAATGAGAACTTTAGGTTAGAGCAAAGAATAATCTTGAAACTAAAAGCTGACACCTTGCAACAGCACCAAAAGAGAGAAGTGTACCTTTCCTTTATTATACACAAAGCTGCCATCAACAGCTTTGAAGTATAAATATTTTGTGACATCGGTGTGGATTAGAACTCGTACAAGTGCATCATTAGCCATAATGAACTGCTCCAGCCAATAAGTTAGAACACCACCAGTACATTATCAAAGGATTTCCATTAAGCAGATTGTCGAAAAAAGGAAAAAGTGAAAACCTTAGGTATCATGTCAACATTATAATCTCTGCTAGAACCCAATTGAGTTGGAGGCTTGTCACTTCCCCTGAACCTCTTCCAGAGCTGGAAAGCAGAAAACTCAATCAGACAGATGTCAGAAACAGAATGTAACAATTGTTAACTATTAGAGGAACCCTACCTGGACAAGATTGAGAGATGTCGATTCTCCTCCATAGTAGTCATTCCTGTCCATGTGCAGGACCTATAGTATGTGAAGCATATCTCTTAGTAAAAAAACAAATAAAGACATCAAGAGAAAAAGATAAATAGCTTTCATAGAGTTTATCCCCCATTATTTCTTTATATTGACATCCACGCATACAATATCCTTTATGTATGGGAGTTGGTTCATTTTGGTCCTTCAAATATAATCTGAGCATTTTTAATCTCTTAAATTTGCTAAAGTGGAGCAGTTTTGGTCTCCCTAACATGACAATGTTAAAAACTAACAGCAAGAACAAACTTTTGTCTCTTTCTCAATTGATGCACATTTTATTTCTTCATTCTTATGATTAATATAGTAGTAGCTATTTATATCAGAAGACAATCTTTAGAACGCAACAATCTGTCCCACTCAAAAATACTAACCATTTTTCCTTAAAGGGCAGTAAAATGGCCTAAGGTGTGACACCGATAACACAACCTTAGAAAAGGAGAATGAGTTTGTCTAATGGGTTTTATATTTACAAGTCACGTCGGTGTTGCATGGGTTTAAAACCATTACTTTTAAACAGGTTCTGTTAAGCAGTTTCATCCCAAAACTCAAATTAGGCTCAGCCCAAAAATTTACATCACAGAGCTACATACAACTGAGTAGGCTCAGCAACCCAAAAAAGAAAACCTATTGTCCTATCTCATCTTACAAGGATCCTAAGATGTCTACCGTTGCTACAGGGTTATCTTTATATTCTGAACTACACCAATAACAAAAAGTGATAATGCAGTTCATTTTAATCCTATGCAAAGGATTACTGATACTTTCATAACATCTTGAATTTCTCTCCTTCTAAATGGTCCACCATATCACTGCTGGGACAATTCTCCATCTGTTTTTGTCTGTGCTACCACTCACCTCATAGTTCCAGCTTACTAGAGCCTGACCTGCAATTTTAGGCATAGTCCACCTTATGCCTCTGAAACTAGTAAACAGGTTCCATTGTTGGCTAACAACTTTACAGTGTAAAAATAGATGGTTGATTGTCTCTGCATTTTGCTAACAAAAAAAAGCATCTTGGACACATTTGTATGCCCCTCTTCATGAGGTTTTCTTGAGTTAGAGCAAGCTCTTTAACTACCAGCCAAGTGAAGACTACCACTTCGTAGGGAATTTTCACTTTCCATATAAGCTTCAAGGGTAAGAAACTGATTTGAGACCCCATCTGATTCAAACTCTTATAAGTAGAGCCGACTCTTTTCTTCTTCAAATTTCTTCCTCTGTATCTTTCTCCTTCATCAGACTTCAGAATTACTTCTACATCTATTTTTTCCTCATTGAAGTTCTAGACTTTTGGTATGTACTATCTATTTCAGTTTTCGAATTGAAATATTTGTCAATTAGTTATTGCTATTGAGATTTTGATTATTTCTATATACAATTAATTTTGGTATTAAATGGTGCTGCACTTCAGAAAGGCAAGCGTCTCACCGCTCACCTTGCCTTATGGAGAGGCAGACCCTTGTCGCCTTTTGCCGTCCAAAACTGATGTATAGATATTGATATTTACCCACCTCTACGGGAGGTGGGTGGGGATCAAGAGAAGGAAGGCTGTCCAAAACTGATGTATAGATATTGATATTTACCCGCCTCTACGAGAGGTGGGTGGGGATCAAGAGAAGGAAGGCTGGGCATGGCTCTTTCAATTCGGTAAAATGGATGGCATGTAGCAATTTCGGTCAGATAAAGAACTTAAATCAATAGCATGGCAATACATTCATACAAAACTTCTACCCTGAGCACATGCAATCGAAATCAACGAGTGGACTTGAAATCATAGATCCATTTTGTGATCCACATGACTCAGACAAGAATCCTATATATTACCCACCCAGTGTTGTTCTGATTGAATTTCAAAGATTTTAAATCCCTTAACTTTCATAAAGTGGAGCACTTTTGGTCTGCCTAGCATAACAATGATAAATCAAACAGCAAGAACAAACTTTTTAACAGATTTCAACTGACAATGTTATCTCTTTCTCAATTGATGCACATTTTATTTCTTCTTGCCTTCTTCATTTCTTACAATTAATATAGTAGTAGCTATTTATTTAAGAAGACAAAACTTCAGAACTCAACAATATGTCCCACTCGAAAATAGTAATCATCTTTCCTTAAAGGCAATAAAATGGCCTAAGGTGCGACAACACAACCTCAGAAAATGAGAATGAGTTTGTCTGATGGGTTTTATATTTTACAAGTCACATGGGTTTAAAACCGTTACTTTTAAACGAGTTCTGTTAAGGAGATCAAAAATCACTTAAGCAAGGTTAAGGATTAAAAGTGCTCAGGTTATATTTGAAAGACGAAAATGAACCTACTCCCCTAGGAATAATTTTAGCCCAAAACTCAAATTATTTGGTCTGCTGTTTTATTACTTGTACCTCACACACAAATAATTAAGACAAATTCCAAACATTTCCCAAAAGCAGCAAGTTTTAATAGAAGTTTTAACTTGCATAGACTTAGGGTTTAGTTGATGGGTTTCAAGTAAGAACATGTAAAATCATTGAAAAAGGGATGCTACTTATAACAAGTGATGAAGCAAACAACTGGATTAATTAACAAATTAACACAAAATCGCAGCACATAGACAGTAACGAAAGCAAGTAACCGATCACGAAGAAATCAAAAGTGATATATAAAGCTAAGTCAAGGAAAAATAGTTAAAGTGAAGAGAAAAACCTTAAGACCATCAACGGAGAGAAGACCACTAAGTATACATTCCTTGAGGCCAGTGCCAAGCACAATAACATCATACTCTTCATCCATCTTTTTCTTACATGGAAAATTCGATCTATGTTCTTACACATATCAGCGCCAAAGAGAGGAGTAGAGTTATAAAATGGTAGGAGATGAAAACAAGTATTGCTTTGATGATGATTGATAATGAAACGCCAGCAAAAGGGTTATTTCGAGTTATTTCAACTTCTTTGATTTATTTAGTAAAAAAAAGGTTAGAAAGTGTTGTGAACATGTGGATGTCTTAATATAGTACGTGGATAGTGTATTGCAATGTTGAAAGTGTGAAATTTGTGCACAGCTTGTGCGAAGTAATGTATGGCTTGTGTATGCCATTCATTGTCTCGTGTACATGGCCTATAAAAAGGCTTATTACTTCATTTGAAGGGATAACCAAGAAGTAATAAATATAGTACATTCTCTCTTTTAGTTGTATTACATTATTTATTTTATAATACGTTATCAGTACGAGATTCTGTCAACTCGAGCTACTCTAAATAGACAAGGGTTTTATTTTTCTAAAAATGTCTAATATTTCTAAACTTGAATTTGTTGCCTTGGATATATTGGGCAAAGGATACTCGTCATGGATACTAGGCGCTGAAATTCACCTGGATGCGATGGTCCGGTAGACACCATCAAAGATAATAATCAGGCATCCAGTCATTATTATATATCTTATGTATGGGCTCAACATTATCTTTAGAGATAAAGTTTGCTTCTGGATTATTATTACCTTTTTAAAGGATGTTTGATAGAGTTGAACGAGACGCTTAGATGATCGACAGGTACGTGACCAGTGCCCCATTCTTCCACAAGCGTGTCATGATTGGTTCAATTTGAGATTACTAGACTTTAAAAGTATAACTAAATATATTTCTTCTATGTATAGAATTACATCACAGTTAAATTTATGCGGAGAAGATGTTACTGGACATGCTAAGCTTGAGAAAACATACTCCACATTTCCTCCCACGAATATGCTCCTGCAGCAGCAATATCGAGAAATGGATTTTAAAAAAAATATTCAGTATTACTTTCACATATTCTTATTATTGAACAACATAACGACCTATTGATGAAAAATCATGAAAGTCAACATGTTGGTTCTATGCCACTCCCTGAAGTGAATCAGACAAATTATCACCAGCGAGAAAGAGATCGTGGCTTCGATCGTGGCCGTAAAATAAATTATAATCATGATGGTTGTCTTGCACCAAAAAATGACCCGCAGTATAAATGGAAGGATGAAAAACAAGAAGTGATGCAAAAGAAAAATTTAGAAAGTGTATGTCATAGATGTGGAGGAATGGGGCACTGGTTACGTACCTGGCGATCATCTAAGTGTCTCGTTCATCTCTATCAGGCATCCTTGAAAAAAGGTGATAATAATTCAGAAGCAAACTTTATCTCTGAAGATAATGTTGAGCCCATACATAAGATGGATAATAATGTAGAAACAAATTTCATTCTAAAGATAATGTTGAGCCTATGCATCTGGATGTAGCTGATTTCTTTGTATTTCCTGAAGGAAAAACGATCAGTGAAGAGATTGTGATAATCTAGATAATTTCATTTTTTGTTTGTTTGTACTAGTTGGTATGTTTATGTTTTTCTAATCCCTGTAAATAAATAATGTTTGTATAAATAGCCCTGTTAAATAGTAATATTTTACTTTGTTTATATCTTTTTTGAAGAAAATATGGATATGCCCCAAATTTCGTTTGGATCAATAGTCGATCATGCGGATATTTGTGTAGCTAACAGTGGAACAACACATGCCATATTTAAAGATGAGAAATACTTTTCTTACTTGCTTAGAAGAATAGCAAATGTTACTACAATTTCTAGTAATTCAAAATTGATGGAAGGCTCCAAAAGAGCTACTATATTTCTGTCTAAGGGGACAAAACTTGTTATAGAAGATGTGTTGTTCTCTTTTAAATCCCCAAGAAACTTGTTAAGTTTCAAAGATATCTGTCGAAATGAATATCATATTGAGACACTAAATTAAATGAATATTGAATACCTTGGTATAACCAAGAATGTCTCAGGCCAGAATGTGTTTTTGAGAAATTACCAACATTATCTTTTGACTTATATTACGCAGAAATTAGTACAATCGAAGCACATTAGATCGTAAACCAGAAGTTTACTGATTTAAATGTTTTTGTGATATGGCATGACCAAATAGGTCATCCTAGATCAATAATGATGAGACGAATTCTTGAAAAATCAACTAAACAACCATTAAAGAACTTGAAGATTCTTATAAATGATGAATTTTCATGTGCTACTTGTTATCAAGGTAAGTTAATTGACAGACCATCATCATTGAAAATTGACATCAAATCCCCTAAAAAAATTTAGAACATATACATGGGATATATGTGGACCTATTCATCCACCTTGTGAATTGTTTAGATATTTCATGGTCCTCATAGACGCATCTTCAAGATGGTCTCATATGTGCCTTTTATCATCTCGCAACCTAAAATTTGCGAAGTTATTCGCACAAATAATAAGATTAAGGGAGCAATTCCCAGATTATCATATTAAGGTCATTTGCCTTGATAATGTTGGAGAATTTACATCCCAAGCTTTTGATGATTATTGCTTATCAATTTGGATAAGAATTGAACATCTCGTTGCTCATGTTCATACTCAAAATGGCCTTGCAGAGTCATTTATTAAGCGCTTACAATTCATAGCAAGACCACTACTTATGAAAATGAAATTGCCCACTACCGTATGGGGTCATGCTACCTTACACGTAGAAGCACCCGTTCGTCTTAGACCGACTAATTATAATAAATACTCTCTGTCACAATTAGTATTTGATCATGAGTCAAATATAGCTCATCTACGAATCTTTGATTGTGTTGTATATGTGTTCATAGCACCACCACAACGTACTAAGATGGGCCTTCAACAAAGGTTAGGCATATACGTTGGGTTTGACTCACCCTCCATAATTCGCTATCTTGAACCATTGACAGGAGATTTATTCACTACTCGATTTGCAGATTGTCGGTTTGATGAAACAAATTTTCCGCAATTATGGGGGGGGGGGTGAATTTAAAAGAGAAATTGTATGGGAAGTTTCATCATTATCTCATTTTGACTCACATTCCCCTATGTGTGAAAAGGAGGTCCAGAAGATCATTCATTTGCAAAACATAGCAAATCAAATGCCAGACGCATTCTGATTTGAAAAGGATAACAAAGTCACATATTCTTGCAGTGAATGACTTCTGAATCCCAAACATGCCTGAAGAGTGATAGACCATTGGGTTTAAAAGACAAAAATCCTAGAAAAGAAGTGCAAAAAATGATAAAGATGACACTATAAAAGAGTCTCATGAAGAAGTTCAAGATCTTATTAATCCTGATATTCCTGAAGTGATCAGTGAATCAGAGACTCAAGTGAATGAAGAACTTTCAATAAGTTCTACGGGTGATGGGATAAATTTAGATCGATAAAAAATTATAATGGATAATGTTTTCGCATATAATGTTGCACTTAATCTTATGCAAGATAGTGAAGATCTTGAGCCTAAATCTGTCGAAGAATGTCGATGATGATGTGATTGACCAAAATGGCAAGAGGTAATTTAATCAGAATTAGACTCACTTGCTAAATGTGAGGTTTTTGGACCTGTAGTCCAAACCCCAAATGGTGTAAAATCGGTTCGGTATAAATGGGTTTCTGTGTGAAAGCAAAATGAGAGAAATAAAATTTTAAGGTACAAGGCACACCTTGTTACACAAGGATTCTCTCAAAGACCCGACATCAACTATGAAGAAACATATTCACCCGTTATGGATGCAATAACTTTTTGATACCTCATCGGTTTAGTTGTAAATGAAAATCTGAAAATACATCTAATGGTGTGGTTACAGCTTATCTTAATGGTTCACTTAATAATGAAATTTATATGAAAATTCCTGAAGGACTTCAAATGCCTGAAGCATATAGTTCAAAATATCGAGAAATGTTCTCAATCAGATTACAAAGGTCTTTATATGGTCTGAAGCAATCTGGGTGTATGTGGTATAATCGACTTAGTGAGTACTTGAAAAATAAAAAATATATAAATAATGTCATTTATCCTTGTATTTTTATTAAGAAAATGACATCAAAATTCGTTATACTTGCCATTTATGTTGATGACATAAATCTCATTGGAACCCTAAAGAGGTTCAAAAGGCAATTGAACATCTAAAGAAAGAATTTGAGATGAAAGACCTTGAAAAAATAAAACTTTGTCTTGGTCTACAAATTGAATATTTAGCATACGGGGTCTTCATCCATCAATCTACCTATACTGAGAAAATTTTGAAATGATTTTATATAGACAAAGCACATTTATTAAATACTCAAATGGTTGTTCGATCACTTGAAGTGAGTAAAGATTCATTTTGACCTCAAGAAGAGAATGAGGGACCTCGTGGTCCTGAAGTACCATATCTTAGTGCAATTGGTGCACTTAGGTATCTTTTTAATGCTACGAGACCTGACATAGCATTTTTTGTTAATTTGTTAGCAAGATATAGTTCTTCCCCTACATGAAGACATTGAAATGGAGTTAAATATATATTGTGATATCTAAATGGGACCAGTGATATGGGTCTGTAATATACTAACAAAGATTGTTGCAGATCTTGTTAGTCATGCAGATGCAAGTTATTTATCTGACTCACATAAAGCTCGATCTCTAACAGACTATCTGTTCACATACGGAGGTACTGATAAATCATGGCGATCTACGAAGCAGCTCATTTTCACAACTTCAAATCATGTTGAGATAATAGTTATTCATGAAGTAAGTAAAGAATGTGTATGGTTGAGATCAGTGATGCATTTCATCAAAGAAATATGTGGTTTGAAGTGTGATGTCAAGGTATCCACGGTGCTCTTTGAAGAAAATGTTGCATGCATAGCTCAATTAAGAGGAGGCTTTATAAAAGGAGATAGAACGAAACACATTTCACCAAAATTATTCTTCACACAGGATCTCCCAAAGAATGGTGATATTGATGTACAACAAATATGTTCAAGCAGTGGCGAATTTACAGCCAAAAAATAGGGCACCCGCACCCGTGGTCTCTTCATAAAATTAGATATTTTATATGTATATTTTTTAAGATTTTGTATAAGATTATATTATTGCACCCATACTACAAGAAGTCTAAATGGTCCACATGGTTAAATGTTGAGCTTTTGACCTTGAGGATTAAGGATCAATTCTCACTTCAATACATTTTACTTGGTGCACCCATGTTCGAAAAATCCTAAATTCGCCTCTGTGTTCAAGTGATAATCCAGCAAATTTATTGACCAAATTTTTACCAATCTCAACTCTTGAGAAGATGGTACACAAAATTGGAATCCGAAGACTTAACAATATAAATCGTGGTCTTCATCAGGGGGAGTAAAATACACGATGTACGCTTTGTTCCTAAGTCTAGCTTTCGTCCTATTGAATTTTCCTAGCAAGGTTTTTAATGAGGCAGCAAGCTAATGCGTATTTAAAAATATATATACTATGTTTCCTTCGCTAAAGTTTCTTTAGTTAGATTTTATCAAGACATGGACATTCAAGGGGGAGTGTTGTGAACATGTGGATGTCTTAATATAGTATGCGGATAGTGTGTGTATTACAATGTTGAAAGTGTGAAATTTGTGCACAGCTTGTGCAAAGTAATGGATGGCTTGTGTATGATATTCATTGTCTCGTGTACATGACCTATAAAAAGGCTTATTGCTTCATTTGAAGGGATAACCAAGAAGTAATAGATATAGTACATTCTCTCTCTATTGTTTTTCCTTTTAGTTTTATTACGTTATTTATTTTATAACAGAAAGTGATTTTTATAATTCATTTATTTATATAGAATTATTATTATTATTATTATTATTATTATTATTATTATTATTATTATTATTATTATGTAATTGCTGATGATCATAATTTCTAGGTTGTGATTTTCACTTTTATGATATAGTTATATTCGCATTTCCACTATCTCCTTATTATGTTCTACAACCCTATATCTTTCATGTTTATGACATTCTTTGAGTTACTAAATGTATTTTTATAGATAGAGATCTTGAAGTTGTGTGAATTCTTGAAGAGTACAGTTGGGATACACTTGAAATATATGATGGAAAACTTTCTTTTGTTCTCTACATTTCTTGTCTACTATTTGTTTCAAATTGTTACTTGTTAACACAAATATGAAAGGAAGAAGATGTACGTTATGCAGAGACAAATGTTACGATACCCAATTATATTGTTGTGTTTTATTATTCACATTTGTTGGAACACAAGTGGCCCTATATTAATAGATACAAGCAAAGGTAGAGATATAATTACATAGGGAGACTTATTGCCTAGTCATTATCTATAGAATTCTTGTTAGACTTGGACTTAACTAGATGTCTCTCAATATTACTTTTAGCTTAGTTTTACAACATGTTGACACGAAATTTTAATCGATTCCAATATTATTTGCAAGTGGTGTTTCATTTTCACGCCCCAAATAAGGACAGGCACGACGAGCACCCAAAGCCCCAAAAGGTTAAGTGAACCGAAATTGAGGGTATTGCTAATAAACATGTTGGATGTCTGAGGCCCAAGAGGTCTCTAAGTATAGCAATCAGAAAACACTAATAACACAACAATATGTAAACAACTCAAGGCCGATAAGGCCGAATTCAGAAAATATTCAACAAATCAGAAAGTCGATAAAGCCGAACTCGGAGATAGTAAATATAAAAGCAAGATCAACAAACATAATATCAGAGTAAACCTCTAATAACAAGGCCAACAAGGTCATACCCAGTACAAGTATATATCACACATCTACAAGTCCCTACAATAAATAAAATAACTTATAGTCGGGACAAGGCCTCGACCTACGTGTCAACTGTACATATTTATAATTTGACTCAAAATATTTGTCTCAACGCATTAAAAAGAATGGAGTTTACCAATCAAAAGCTTAAAATAGCAGCCTCCTACTGAAGACATGAATTCAGATGTCTACTTGAACTTACAACACGAAATGCAACGGCTTCACACAATGAAGGTATTTGTATGAATAAAATGTACATGATACGTAAGACACGAAAACTATCATATAAACTGTTGAGCTAAAAGATAGAAATAGAGTCAATGTCACATTGGGCAAATAACCTAAAATTTAAGTTTTATATATATATATATATATACCCACCAATTATAACTCGGTGGTGTAAATGTATAACATCGCACAATTGATAATAGAATCAGTGGTGTATATATGTAATGTCGCTCAATCGACAATAGATTTGGTGGTACATGCATATATATGTCATATAAGGTCATCTCCCGCCTGCTAATAGAGGAATGATGTATATATCCCTACTTTATATATATATATAAATTAAATATTGCAACTCGAAAGTTCTCTACATATGAGTAGCACTTGTTTTACTCATATTGTACTTATAGACTCAACGACGATCATGAATAGGGTTATAAATTCTCGATATGACGCTTGATAAGTTATTCAAGAAATCAATAAAATAATAACTCAAAAATATTTTAATACATACTCTTTATGAATATAATTTTCTCAAGACTTGACTAAAATTATGAAAATTTGACAACCAAGATTTATTCTAACTTGCATCAAGGATCGATGAGGTATTAATGTGTCGACTTTAGACGGAAATTTGATGTTTTTATTAATGAATTAATGTTAGTTCTTAAACAACGATAGTGTGTTTTAATAGTTTTCTACTTTGTAAGACAGAAAATCAGTCAAAGCGGGAAAGAAAGCAAACTGAAGCTAAGTATTGATAAAAGAGAGTCGTGACGATAAGATAGACGAAACTTCACACCCATAGCAGGGCATCAGGTGGGCCGTTAGAAGCTATGTCAAAATAGGAGTTTTGACGGTCCATCTAACATACAATCACAGCAGCAATAGATCGTCAGACAAATTGTCAGTAAGAGCTTTTCAATTCAAGTTCTAATAAGGCATGACAACACCAACAACGGATCGGGCTGTTAGGCGAAGTGTTAGACGCACATTGTAGGTCTACCTTTCTTATTTTAAATTTTCTGAGACTATACATAGTAGTATTTTTTTAGGGTTTACTTTATTATCTTGATTTTGAGTGAAGAACATTGTAATGCTTGAACAAGTTTTCATCCATAGTTTTCATTGATTTTTGAAATCAAAGTGTGTGATTGCCTTAACTTTTGTAAGTGAATTTTTATTTAATGAATACAATTATATTCTTTACTTCAATTATCATGAGTGGCTAAACCCCACAACTAAGGATTGTGAAATTCACAACGACTTGACCTAAAGAGAATTTTTTTGCAGAATAAAGTTTGTATTGTGATTGTATACCTTATTAGCTCTTTCGTATTAATCGACTTTTAATGGTTGCAAACATTTTATATTGCCTAGGTCTGACTTGTCTTAGTAAAAAGGTGTAAAACCTGGAAAAAGAAGAAGACAATAACAAGGATTAGTTTGTCCCCGCCAAACACATTTGCTATTAATTATTTTGTCCTTTGGGATGGCTCAGTTGGTTTGGAGGGTGGTTATCCATACAGATGACCCGGGATCGATCCCCCCTCAATGCCTTATGAGTCGAGTCTGTCGCATAGGGCTTGCCTAGTGCGATTTACATCCCATGTATGGTTTACAGGCAATTACACAGTGGGGGGATTTACCCAGTGCGCACAAGTGTTCACCCGAAGGGCAGAGGCTATGGCAGAGGTTGTAGCAGCTGTAGATTATCCTGTTGTTCCAAAAAAACAAGAATTAAAGATTCTGAATGTGTCTAATGGCTGATGATGTAGTAAGATTAACCAGCTCTGAGTAAATGTCATTGAATTAAGTTAAACACTTTTAGTTCGAGAGAAGAAAAATGACATGCATTTAATTTAGTTGAGAAATAGTTAATTATAACCTGAGTTTGATAAATTGGTCTACTAGCATCACAAAGTGAAATTTTATATTCAACCCAAATTAAGGCAAACAATTTTGGTGAATATAATCCTTATTTTCCTCTATAAATTCTCAGTTTAAGCAATTTGTTGAAGTTACAAGTGACCAATTGCTATTGAAAAACATCTCAATTCTCCCAAACTTTTCGCCATTTCTTTGGAAATGAGAAACTAATAGCAAAGAATCACAAATACGACTTAGGTCTAGTTTTATTTCCTGTACCCCAGCCTAGTTAAATTCTATATTTGACAACGACTGCGTTATACTTCTTTAAGGAGGTGTAATTTGAGCGTATAAAATTTTGACGTCATTTAACGTGTCGATCACCGCCAACACCACTACAGAGGTTACTGGAGCGTCTGATGCCCCACCATGATTGCCAGACTCTAAAGCCCGTGGGCATACTGTTCCATCACATCAACAACAATAACAATATACTTAATATAATTCCATAAGTGGGATATGAAAATGGTAGTATACGCAGACCTTACTTCAACTTCATAGAGATAGAAAGGTTATTTTCGAAAGACCCTCCACAAATCAAAGGATTCACAGACAAAATATATACGAGAATGAAGAGACATGTCAAATACTAAGGAACGACGTACAGACTACAGAGCTTCTAGGGAAAGGAAACAATAACGACAAAACAATGCAGTAACTAAAAGAAAATACATGCATACGGCTAATACTACGACATACACGACGATCCTAAGCTCCCACCAAGCCTAAACCCGCCGAAAAGCGAGTCAGAGCTCAACTACTTGCTAACCGTCTATTGTAATCCGTGACCTCCATCACATCAAATATGAGAAATGATATGATAGTCAACTACAATGAAGAAATCAAACTCGGATAGTCAACAAGGGAAAAAGGAGCCAAGTGCAAGATAACCCACAGTATACATATCAACAACTTCAACAAACATTATCTCATCGTGCATTACAAAGCATATTTTTTTATAAGAAAGGGCAACAACTCTTAACACAGAACAGAGAGAACAATACAAGTAATAAACCAAAGAACAGTACATAGAAGTAAACAGGGACAAGAGACCATCTCATTCTTCAGCGGCACTCGCAGCACTTAGATCCACATTGAGGTCCAGAACCTGAAGGAAGACAATTGAGTCAACCTCTGTTAGGTACTCTAGATTCAAAAAATACATCCTTTGCATAGTACACATTACATTCTTTACACCATTCCCCTTTTCAAGGAAGGGTGGGGAGAAAAAGAGTTCGGGGTGACGATGTATACTAATTGAAAGTTCTATTTGATGTAGAAGAGGCAAAACTCCAATATCAGATGTCTTGAGCAGGTTATTCCAATATAACCCCCTTCAAAAAGTAAAAGTATCGTGCTCACAATAACCTCCAGGATCCTATTTTCTTCTAAATATACAGCTGGTACAATAACCTCTCTACCTAGACTCGCATCTCACCTCATAAACAGAGACATTGAAAAGGACAAGATTTGATGAGCCATCAGTGATAAGTTATTAAGATTAAAAAACATCCAGGATCAAAGGAATAACTAACTGTACACCATCACTGTATGAATGTTACTCATGATTGAGGTATGGAGGGGAAAGGGAAAGGGAAAGGGAAAAGGAAAAGGAAGGGAGGGGAAGCATTCACAATAAATTAGCAATGTCATTATAAACCTTCAATCTACTACTCTATCATCAGAAGTGAGCCTTGACCTCACTTGATATAGCAATTTGTCATATCAAGGATTCAGCTAGAGTGTTCAACCAACCACATTCCCTCTAACTCTTTCGCAAGTTCAATGTCTTCCAGATTATGCAAACAAGGACCAAAATGAAAACATACCTTTCCAGTTATCAAGGTATACATATGGAGGACATCATCAACAGTCGACTCAAAGTGAGTTGTAGCATCATAGCTCTGTTCAAGAGAAAAGCTGGCCATGTCATGCTAGGTAGACTTTATGACAATAAGATTTCAAAGTGACTCAAAGAGAGACTTACAGTAGAAATAAAACAATTATCTAAAGAAGGCTCATTGACAGGCTCAAATCTGTCGTATGCTTCAAAGAAGATCTCATCCACTTGTCCTAGAAGATCAATGCCAGGCTTCAGTTCACTCTCCGGATTATCAGTTTCTGCCTCTGTTGAGACAAATGCAATAAATTTGCCCTTTGGAGCAACATTATGAGTGTAAGAACAACAGAACAGGTACCTGAAGATCCAAACACAACCTAGTAAGAAGAGATACCCTCTAATATCCTAAATGTTAAAGAGTTCTTTGCAAAACCAAGTCGGCACAACTAACATTTTCAAGGACGGAAAGCTTCTCTAGGAGCATTTATGAAGTAGAAATAGTATTGATACTAATGGCAATCAGCAATAAGTCCATCTCTCAGATCTACAAACTGTTTAGTACAATGTTCATAATTTTTTGTATTAGTTGTTGGTTCAACGGTAAACCAGAACTCCAAGCAATGATTCATTATTTGTAGAATATATGTTGATACAATAACTAGTTAGCAGCCATGTATTTATAATCCATGTTTCTACTACTCAACGAAGCTGATTACAGTTGGTATAGATCAACAATGCACACAAGCAGATCTTGTTTATAGTCCATGTATAGTTCTGGATCCTGAATAGAAATACAATAAATACTTGAAATCAACTTCATAAAACAGCC
>JAJOOR010009188.1:0-10735 GCA_036250505.1 Solanum acaule
TATTAGAAGATATTTTTGAAGAATAATTAAGTGTTCAAACTCAAGTTAGATATACCAACTTGAGTTTGAGGGGGAATGTTGAAATTTGGTAGAATCTTTTTACTTTTTCTTTTTAGTCTAAAAATATTTTATAGTATTTAATTTCCTTTCAAGTCTAGGGTTTACATTAATTGCAAAATATTTAGTTTTATTTTAGTTTAGTATCTAGAAGGATTCTCCTTTAATAAGGATTCTCCTTAATTATTTATAAATAGGGATGTACTCTTCTATTTGAATCAATGCAAGAATCAATACAAAGAGTTATCATTCATTCTCTCTTTAATTTCTCTTTCTAGTTTCTTCCATTCCATAACAGAAAGATTCTATGCCTCTAAATGAATACCAACAAACAGATAAGTTAACAAATAATGTTATTAATGAACACAAACTACTGTAGACATCTTTTCCAAATTAACTTGCTATAAGATCATAAAGCACTTGTCGATTGAATCTGGCCATATATTCTTTGAAATAATACCTAGAAAGAAAACATTGTAAGGACATATCAACATACTCTGAGACAAATATTGTCAATTGAGTTTCATTTCTTATTCGGACTTTTGGTGATCGTTTTATTTAAAGAAAGAATACACTACAGGTCAATATTTCCTAAATGCTGCTTAGGAATCATATGGTTTGTGAATATATAATTAACAATTCACTTCTTATATTCATATTAGAGGTTAGAAATTCTACTAATTCAAATTAGAAAAAAGTACTTGGATGAATACCTTTTAATAAATAATTACTGATTTTAGAATACTTTTTATTTATTTTCATTTATATAGCAATACATAGCTATACCATGTTAAATTTGCAATATGTATTAAAAGTGAATTATGTATGCAATATATATGTTTTATAATTGTTTTAAAAAATATGTCATGTTTGTTTGGTAAGAAATTGACACATTGTATTATAAGGGGTCGTTTGGTTACTCGTTAGAGTTATGCATGTATTTGGGTTTAGTTATGCAGAGTTTAGTTATGTAGGTATTAGTTATGCATGTATTAGTTATGTATGATTTAGTTATGCATGATTTAGTTATGTAGGTTTAGTTATGTTGGGTTTAGTCATGTGGGTATTATTTAGTTATGTAAAAATTATAATACATGAATTATTAACTATTGAATATTAAATTTGTTGTAAATTAATATATATTATTTACAAATAAATAGTATAAATTCTCCCTCGTTTGAATAAAAAGTAAAGAAAAGAAAAGTTCTCCCTCTACCCTTAACTAAGACTTTTGTTTTTTCTTTTTGCAATTTTTTTTCACGTCTATAGCTTATAATAAAAGTAAAATACTATAGATATATTTTAAGTACATTATAATATCCTATTTTATATAATATAGATATTCTATCAATATATTGTATATATTTGTTTATATATTTTTAATATACTAAATATATGAATTAGGTATAAATTCACGTCCTAAACAAATTAATAATGCATGTTAATTAATTATGTGGAATTTATTAATAATATATAACACTTACATATGATTAACATATTCGCCGTCACAATATTTACAATCCAATTTATAATATTAACAAAGTATTTACATTTGGAATCCAAATGAAATAAAAAAGGTTCGAGTTTAAAAAAGAAAAAAAGAAAAAAGTTAGGAAAACTGTACAGATAGATAAAGTTCTCAATATTAATGATTTAAAAATAAATTAATAGGGATAAATATGTAATTTACTATTTTAATACATGTATAACTAATAGTTGCATAACTTATCCCACCTTCTACCCCGCATAACTTATACATAGATTTCCTCACAAGTTATGTTGGTATTAATTATATAGAATTACAAAAACCACAATCAAACACCGTATAAAATTATTACATAAATTACTTTTATACAATATTTAGAACCCTACCCACCAAACATGGTATAAGTTATGTTGACCTTTCAACCTGATAAAAAATTTCTACCAAACATAGTACAACTAATGTAATTTTTTATACATGAATAAAATGTAATCTTATACAGTAACCAAACGACTCCTAAGTGTATTAAAATGTGTGATAAATTTATTATCTATCAATAAAACTTGTAATTATATGTGAATAATAAATTGTTCTTTGTGATATGTATTAAAACTGTGTTATGAATGTTTTAGAAGTGATCAAGTGAAAAAAAATGTTATTGCTATAAATAGTAAATTTTTTTTTTAATATAGTATATTTATGTAAGTTTTAAAATTACTTCCTAGGTTCACTGCTAAGTCTAGGCCCGTTAATTCAAGTAAAAAATATGAGGACTCTAAATATTCTAAAATATTATCAATAATCCCCTATAATGGACATTATTCGTGTGTATCTGCAAATGCATACATACCTTTCTTACCCAAATCGGAAGTTAATTTAAATTGGGGGAAATCTTAATTAAATGCAGAGCATTAAGAGTCTGACTCAATAAGTTCATTTAAATTGGGGAAAATCTTCATTATATCCAGAAAGTTCTTCGTGTATCTATATTTTTTATGATAGACGCTGCAAGTAGTAGAGCAAAAGGGGAACAACGTCAACTCTCAAAATCTTAAAGCAAATAAAGAGAATTAGACTCACATGAATATAAGATTCCCAAGTAAAATATGTAAATTCTTACCTTAGGGGAACCATATGATATGAAGTACCTCGAGCATAGGAGATCTATAAAGAAGCTTTTTCTACGTCGATCTTTCATAATACTTTGAAATGTTCCCATTTTCTTTCCCCATCCATTTGATCCATGGTGACCAAAAACGTAGAAATGCATAAAGACAGTAGTAAAGGTCATACATCAACACAGACTGAACTTCTAACATCTACTAAACATATTTATCGAAGCAACCTCACAAGTTTTACTAAATCTGTCAATTCAATATTTCTTCAACAGAGAGAAGGAATCAATGAGTCTTACTAGCATCGAATCACAAATTATTTGATAAACTGATCCTAAAAGTGCATTTGTCACATAGAATAGCTTTAATAAACTGACTTATTAAGATCTGTCACATACAATAGATGTGCCTCCGGAGATGCATGTGGGAAACACATCAACTCTGTGGTGATATTTATTTTTTCACTTTCCACTAAGGGTTCCCACTGACTAATGATCAACTTAACCAAAGATGGAGAATGCGCCAACAATAGCCTTACGAAAAACAGTTCAACTTGTGAACCCCCAAAATTATACATAATGATATGTGTGAGCTTGTCGAGTGGTCGGTCCAAACAGGTTGGCCTGTCCAGAGATTTCATAATTGCATCAGCTCTATCACATCCTGTCTAATTAATGTTATAAAGAAATACAACATTTTAGTTTCTCATGTTTAAACATGAAATGAAAAAAAAGACTGGATAACATGTACCATTTCTTACCAAAATATCAAGTTTCATCAAGTTGGGGAAACTATTAAGTAACTCGAGTGTATAAGAAATCTGATGGATTCGGCCAACGTTTACGGACATCCTTAGATACGACAAGGAGTTGAGTGTAAAAGGAAGCCCCTTTGTAACTGTAACTGCACTCAAAAGCTTTAGAGCAAAAACAAAAATAAGAATATGAACAGTTGAATACAAGTATCCTAGTAAAACAAATCAGATTCTTACCTCAAGGACAAATGAACAGAAACTAAGTTCCTTAAGTGTAGGCTGGCTGAAAATAAGCTTTTGATAAGTTGATCTTTCATCGGCAGGTATTGGACTATCAACCACAAGTTCTAATTGTGTCAACTTTTTGCAGTTGATAAATTGATTTAGGTTGAGATTACATTGACTCTCACGAATAGCCAAGTACTCCAACATAGATGAGACAACAATGTCGAGGTATTGAGTACCTTTACAGTATATCAACGCCAAACGGACAAGACGGGGGAGTTTAATAACACAAAACTCTTGGGTTGGCACAAAGGTTATGTCAAACATTCTGAGGTCTATAAGATTGGGAAAGCCAAGAAAAGAATTTGGTGGTTTGAATAAACAGTTGTGGATCTCCAAATAAGTTAGTATTGTAGAATTAAATATATGAGAAGGCAGTTTATAAGTAGTATTATTTGACAGGTCAAGGATTAGGTTTTTGACACCATTTTTGGTGACATAACGCATCCATCTATCAATGTCTGCATATGAAAACAAATCGACTCCTGAAAGATGTAGAGAAAAGGTTGAAATGTGTCCAACATGTTGTAGGAGAATCTCATCTATTGTTTCTTTGAAGGATGTTCGTAATTTATTGCAGAAGAGTTTATCAAAGAGCAAATTGGGACGCATGACCCAAATATATCTCCAATATTTGGACAAAATACTAGTTCTTGCTGCATCGTGAAGAGGCAAGAGACTTACAATATCCTCTATAAGGTTTCTTGGCAAAGCACTGAATCTATCACCTGAATTAAAAATTATAGAGAAAAGTTGAATATCGAGCGTTAGAATTAAAAATTATAGAGAAAAGAGAGAATTGTATTGTATACCTGAAGTCATGGTGCAAGGATAATTAGGGTCTGAGCAAAAGGGAATTATACTCTGTTCGGCAGAATCAGAGTTACTAATATCCAAATCCCCAGCGAAGAAAACAAGTCACAAGGTAAACAACTCTTTTGTCTTTAGACAAAAATCATAAAAGTATTTTAATTTACTAACAAAGAAAGAAAGAAAGTGCGTGCTAAATAATTGGTAAGACTCCAAAATATATGGAAATTCTCGTGTTGGTCAAGGAATTCTACCTAAGGTTGTGTAGGTGAAGGAATCCTAAAAGGTTGCGACTTGTGTACGTGAAGGAATCCTAAAAGAAAGAAAGTGCCTGCTAAATAATTGGCAAGACTCATAAATATATGGAAAATTTTGTTCAGTGTGTCATGTGTCTCTCAAGTTTTATGAGAAAATCTCATAAAATATTGATTATTGTTCTTTTTTATTTATGGCTCTTCTACTTCTATATATACAAAGACTTATAATTTTAAAATCTTAATCGTACACTTGATCGCTCTTCTACTGACGATCCTAATTTAATTTATTATTAAGGGTATTCATAAAAAATAAAATCAAATCAATATAATAAATTTTGAAATTATCAAAATCAAATCAAATATACTATACATTTATCGATTTCAATTTTTTCGGTTATTGAATTATTAACCATAGACAAAAATAAATGAAACAACTCTTTCAAAAAATGAAAAAAGCGACAACAATCAATTCATTTTTTTTAGTTTAAATGACTTACATTCCAAAACTTTATCACTAAATTTTTTTATTTTTTTACTCTATATTGTATAATTATTAAGAAATTGGGAGATTATATAACTGTATAAATCACTACATTGAGATACAACTGACAGTGATATCAAAGATATAATTCACAAACCCCAAATTCATATAAAAGATTCAAACATATGATAGACACTTGAAATATAACACTACTTTCGGGTAATATTCATCATATGTAATTTCCCAAATCAAAAAAATGTTTAAAAATCACAATATACACTAAAAAATAAAACATTTTGCATGTCATATCCATGAATCTTTGTTATAAAATAACAATATATTAAAAAACAGGGACCCATACCTGTATCTGGTTAGCATCCATTGCGTACTCTTGTTGAACTAAAGATTGATATCCTACGGCCATTACAAAATGGTTAATGAAAAGAAACAAATAAAAAAATCTTTTATGAGAAATTTATTGTTCATTAAAAATACCCTTAACAATATTCATACTATTTTCTGAATTATGAGCCATTAAAATGGAATGGAGAAATAACAATATAAAAACCCTACAATAAATCGGCTAGAAAAAATCTAAAGCATCGAATCAAATACATGATATGATTGAAAACAAATATACAATAGGAAAAACTAAAGAAAATCTTACTTTGCCACTTTAACTAATGCTGATTATGTAGAGTTTGATTTGAATTTAGCACATGCAAAAGGGAATAAAAATGATTACGGAAGAAGGGATACGTGTGGAGTGGGAATGAGATACAAACTTTTTTTGTGATAGGGGTAGGAAACGTTTAATGAAGAAGAAGAAGAAGGGGTAGTGGTGGGATACGTGAGGTATCTGTTTTGGGATTAGGGAGGGAAATGGCTGAAAAGAATAAAGAGAAATTAATTTGAATTGTTAGTGTCCTACTAATCGAGGAGATGTAATTTTAAGATAATTATGCATCATCATTTTTAAAGGGATTGTGTATCTGATTTAATTTTTTTTTAAATATGGTATATTTTTTAAAAGGTGGTATTCTATGTAATATTTTTAAAGTAGAGATAAAATATGTATATGTAGTAGTTAAGTATGTCTAGATAGGTAGTTTTTCCTTTATCTTATAAATTAAAAATCATAGGTAATAAATTTCGACTTTTTTTATTTTTTATTTAAAAATAAATGCTTAAAATTACTTCTTTTAATTTTACCCAAATAGCACAAAAGTGCTTATAAGTTATATTGAATTAAAAACACTTAAAAGTCAATTTTTAAACCAAAAAAAAACCATTACTCCAAAAGTGTAACTTCGGGCTCTTCTACAAGTTCAAAACTTCAAGCCTATAAGAGAAAACTATCAAATTTTTAAAGTAAAAACATAAAACGCCTCACAATTTTACATCCCAAACTTTTTATATTATTTTTTTTAAAAGAAAAAAGTGATTTATGTACGGTGAAGAATCAAATGTAGAATATCTTTGACTAGCACTCACATTTATTTATTTGCTTTTTTATTTACTCGTACTTTGTCTGTTTAAAACTTTTTTTTACGAAGCCAAACAAATACACTTTTTTTTTAAATTACCCCTCCAGGAACTCCCAATCTTTTCACTCCCTTAATGACTCAAACTTACAACCTTAAAGTTAAAAGTGAGGGTATTTACCATCCAAGCAACTCACTATCCAATTTTTTTATGAAGCCCCACAATCACACCCGTTCTTTTTAATAACTTACCCGCTCCCATCTTTTTACTCTCTTAATGACTCAACTCACGTTGAAAGTGAAGAGTGTTTATCATTCAAGCAACTCCCTCTCGTCCAACAATCACACCTTTTGTATTCTGTGGGGGTATGGTAACCTGTCATACTTTTTTTCTATTTCCGCCAAAACATCTCATAGTAGCATAACACAAGTGCCTTCAATAACATTGAACACCACAAACTTCCTCATCTTGACAAGCCATAATCAGCTTCTCATTCTAATCTAGGAAGGCGTCATTGGCCTTCAATTCAAGAGGCTCCCACTACTTGATTATAAGTCACAAGTATAAATAGTAGCATTCTTCTGGGGACTTAGAAGAGAAGCGAATATAAAAATTGATGAGAATTCTTCAAAATAAATTACCAGAAATGAAGCAGTATAACATTTGAGTCTAGTATAGATAGCCAATCAACGCCACTAACGACAACCTTCTGAGTTTTGACAGTGTCTGCACCAATCCAGGGGGAAGGAGGGAGGGGGTCACAGCTGAGTTGAGAGCTGTGACACTTGAAAATAGAAAGTTCAAAGCAAAGACGTTTTTATATCCTACTTTGCTGGATGAATGATATTCATCAACCTACTTTTCTCACCTTTTGAAATTGCTATCATCTAATAAAAATAGAAAAGAACTGGATGGACAGGACACAAATAACTACCGGAAGAATGATACAGATCGGACCTAAAGCTAAATATTGCACACCATCTGAGACTTCCTCCACAAATGTCAAGGGCCACCAGTGCTGCAACAAGCTGCATTTAGAGAATTGAAAGCAAGTTAAAACCATGAGTAACCTTAGAAGAGCAAAGTAAGAAACATGTGATTTCAATAACTTAGCTTCTAGTTTAAAATCTTACGTCACCCTATAAACTTTCATGCTTTCCCCCCCTCACATCCCTTTGCCGCTACTCCAACCCCCTAAAACCTACTCCACGACTCCCAATATAACAAGTTTAGCAACCTGAACATTTTTTAATCTAAGCAAACCTTCAGGCAATTAAAGTCCAAAATACAAATCGTCGACCAGAAGATTGACTTCACGAGATGACCAATGTAAATGTATACTTGACAAACCAAACATGAAATAAAGCTTGTTAACATGGCAAGTGAAATGGAGCAAGATACAACTTCACAGCGAAAATCTCAACCACAAGAATTAGGTGCAAATGATAAACCCCTTTTACTGGGAACCAATGTCCTCCAATAGATGTAAATATCCTACTACTCTACCAATTTTATCCGACTACTTTAAGTTGTACAAAGAGTTGATTTTTCATTAAACTCATAAGAACACTTTCTCAATTTTTGAGAGCTACCTTATACTGGGAAAAAGATTTTAACTTTTACAAATTGATTACATCTCTATTATTAGAATATTCTAGGATATTGTAAATATAGTATACTCTTGTAATTATGAAATTTTTTATTCTTTTTCCTTTCTTAGAGGACTAAGAACACTTGGCTATTTAGAACCCCAATGGCTTGAGATAATCAAGTTGAGTTCTCTCTCAAACTCTCTTCTCTCACATAATATTAGAGCTGGTGTGAAGATTTAATTGTTGTGCATTAACCAGTGATCAGTAACAAAGTTTACGTCACCGTGCATATTTTCGGTGACTATTTGTTCGACAGTAATTCTAGTTGTTGCGCATCAACTAACATTGTCACTTTGCTTGTAGAACTCCAGCAACCCAACCCTTAAAAAACTATCACCAACCAACTTATCCCTTACTAAATCACATATATTGTCCTCCTTCAACCGTTTGTCATGTTATTGATTCTCCCGATTTATTAGATAAATGATTAGGACATCTCCGATTATCAAAACTTCAAAAAGATGGTACTCCCTCCATTTAAGGAAACTTTTGTAGCATGTGGTCATCAACTAAAGATATGTAGATGTACTTTTTTTTTCTGACAAGGGAAAATGTAGGATGTACTAAAATGCCGTTTAATTTTGTAGTCTTAAACATGTCACTTGGGAAGTTGAAATTAAAGAGTTCCCAAAAAAGGAAAGAGGCATTCTTTTTAAAAGGATTAAAAAGGAAAGTAGGACAACCAAATTGAAACAGAGGACGTACTTGGTTTGTCTCACTTGTCCATTCTAGAATGTGAGTCATGTCAACTCAATAAGTATACTCTCTCCCATTTCCCTTGATAATCTGCATTTGGGAAGAGTCGCTTTTCAGTTTGTTTTTTTTTTTGGAAACTGGTAATTGTGTATATATTCCAGAAGGAACAAATTAGTACATGGTTGTATTGAAACCATATTTACAAGAGTACTTCCAAAATCTATGGTTCTATAACTAATCTTTCCATAACTAATGCAAGCATAACTAATACAAGCATTATACACTCTATTTAGCATTACTCTTATACACTCTACCAAACGAGCCCTACGTATATATGAGGAAAGAAAAAATTATTTTACCCACAACAAATAAGCAGCAACAAAAAGTATCACATGCATGATGAGATTGATGCAGCTGAAAAGATCGACTCTTTGATGTATAGATGATAATATCATTACTTAATACAGCAAGTTGAATAAATAACTATGACAAGCAAACTACCTATATAATTAGGTGGAGACCATATATCTGTTAGGTCGAGAAGATACAGTGATCTACAATAACGTCTATCACATGGTAATAGTTTTGGGTTATTAGAGGTTTCCCATCTTTGCCACACTGATAGACTTCCTTGGATTTAATGCATGCATACCCACCTTTCCCTGGCCCACACAACCAGCACTAATAAAGGATGGGGAGTGAGGGAAGCAAAAAAAGGCAATAAAGAGACCTGATATTTTCCATTATTAACAAAGAAAGATAGCTAAAACTCAAAACAGATGGGCCACATCTCACTTACCTGACAAAAGACACGAGCCAATAGCAGTTGCAATAGAAAGATAATTATCGGCTGACCCCTATCAACAAGAGACATCACGAAATAGCCCTTTTGATTCATCATAAATCCATCTGCATAAAAAGTTGACAAAGTCACAGACATTTCAAACAAGAGATATGAAACTAGGGGATTCCGAAAGTGCCGTGCTTATAGATTGATCTCATGGTCTGCATCTTATTAATTTATTTAAAATAACTGCTGCATATAATCAATTATTTATTATAAACTCTGAAGCTTTTCATATCTTCCTTTCTTTCGATATGCTAAATCCCACCCAGTAAACCTCCTGCCCAGAAGTCAACAGTGACCCTTTTTACACTTAGCTTAATAGTCAGTTAAAGAATCACTTTGACAACCTTCAATTTACTTTTCATGTATAAGAATATCAGAAATTGACTTATAAAGAAAAAATAAAATGGTTATAGCAAAAAAGACAATTTAAATATTAAAAAATCAAACTTGATGTGATATTATAAATAAGATATGAATACCAATATGCTACAATTAGCTTCTTTTTTATATCGTGCAGGTACTAATACTAGTGTAAGTTACCAAAAGAAGAAAAAGCAATTGTATCAAGCAGACATGCACTATTTAGAAATTGCTTCATTGCTAGAAGGATTAGTGCCAATGTGAAATGTTCAACTTACTTGCATATGTAAAGAGGTCGTGATACATCATTAGACCCCTTTGCTAGGCGAGCTCTCCTCTCACTTTCCTCGGCAAACTTTCGTGGAGGATGTACTTCACACGGACCTTGTATCAAGCCAGCCATAACTATGCTACTATAAGTAGACAAGTAAACCTGTAAAAGGACCAGCA
>JAJOOR010009189.1:0-21559 GCA_036250505.1 Solanum acaule
GCATTTTCCCTTTAAATTTTAACAAAAAAAAAAAACACAATAGAATCACATTTTACTAAATTGTCTTAGATATATTTGTACTTTTAAGGAATTATTAATTTATAATATTGATGGGACCATATATTTATATAGGGATCTGTTGAAAATATATTATCATATTAACTTATCGAAATGAGTGATTTTTTCTATTGGCCCAAGCCGGGACCCAAAAAAAATATTATCTTAGAGAGATTATTAATTTATTGAGTATTAATTTAGTGAGGTTTTACTGTACCTAATATTAGTCATTTAATATATGCTTCTGTCGTTAAGCTAGTACAAAAGTGTGTCTTCTAATTTTCAGGTACATTCTTATTAAGTCTAGATTTTTCTGTTTAATTTGCTAACTTCATTTGAATGATAATGTCCGAATTTATTTAATAGGTGCAAAAAATAGCTTAAACAGTATAATCACATGTGCTTTATAAAATAGCATCAAAAAATGCTGAATGCTGATCAACTCTCTTCGATCCTAAGCATTATAGCTGGAACTATTTTATAATCAAATATTAAAAGTGTTCCGAAAAACTAAACATGATAGTTAATTGCTATAATAATAATTTATTATATGCTTTATAAAATAATATTGATTTTATTCAAACAAAAAAAAAATGAATGTTGAAATAATCCAACTTGATTCAAGCCAACTTCTTCTCCTGTTTAACCCAAATATTAACACACTAATTGTACAAAAAAAAACTTGGTCTTTTCAAGCTTCTTCAAGTCTTTCATTCTCTGTGGAATCTCCTTCAGGTTTGGACATTCATAGATATGAAGAGCTTTAATGAGAGGCATTGTACTTGTGCCTAAATCCCATTTTTCTATGTTTTGAAGATGATCAAGATTAAGGAACTTGAGTTGACTAAAACTATTATCGCTGCACATTATTTCTTTTCCTTCATAAGCATCTTCTAGTTTGAGTTCCTTAGGTTTGGCAACATTCCCAAAAGGCACTTTTTTTTTTTTGAAATATGTATTAAAGTTTCTTTTAGAAATATGAAAATTATGTTCCTGTTTTCTTCTTCTTCTTGTTCACTATTTTTGAGTTAATAGGCAAGGACAACGAAGAAAGCTAAAGGAAAGGAACATTAGACCTGCTCGATAGGGTAAAAATAAATTCTATAAAGATGATGGAGTTACGTTGTAGGAAATGGTAAAGAGTAAGTACCATTAGGATATCATCAGTTGGAAATTGTCATTGGCATTGTCGGTTTAGAATATAATGAAGTAAAGAAAATACAGGCTTAAGTCACCAGCCGTCCTTTAAAGTTGTCAGCAGAATTCACTTAGCTAGGCGCTTCAACTGGGACTAGTATCTATGGAACACCGCTTTCCCTCAACATTTGAGCCACTTAAATACTTTTTGCCCAAATGACACTTTGTCTATGATTCACTTCAGATGGACGCGTGAATGCAATTTTTGCAGCTTATGTGATTCAATGTTAATATTTTCCTCTGCATCTATGAGGAAAGACTGCATGAAGAGCAGCTCATTTCTCAACCATCGCACATCCTCTCTTCGACTTAAAATGCATGTTAACTTCCTGTATGAGGAAATTGCCCAGCTTTTGAACTGAAAATGACACAAAGGCATCAGCCATCTTCAGGCGTTTCTGTTTTTAACTGTTTCCTGATATTAAAGGTGTCTGCTAATTGCTGCAAGAAAGAGTTATGACTGTATGCTGAATTTCACTGAAGTGATGATTTCTTGGTTTTGCTTTAATGTTTTTGTTTAGTTTCCTTCACAGGTATTAACGGCAGCTTCGTTTAATTTCTGCTCATTATTCATGTATACATATTTCTCTCTTCTTCCTCTTTTTCCTTCATATTTTATAAATAAATTTATTTGGTCAACAAAATGTAGACAATGAGACAACTTGGTCCTCGCAAAATTATGAATAGGAGCTTTTGAGACTATCAGATACAACAAGGGCTGCAAGAACAAGTCTTGAGCTTCAACAAATGTCGGAGATCTTATATCTGCAGAATATGTATGTCTTGGTGTATCTTTAGCAAGTAGGTTACTTCTGAAGGTTCTTTTCCATTGAGGTTTGAATTAGTACATGGTCGATGTTGACAATTTATCTTTTATTTTACTTTATCAACCCTGTCACCTAGATATACCTTTGCAAGCAGGATACCTAATGCAATTTTTATTGACTATTACTCTATACACTCTACTATGGAATAGGCCGTTATTCATGCATTTTACATATATGAGCTTTATGTTTTTCCATGTGTTACCTTGTCGTTCTTTTTTGTTCTGCAAATCATCAAATATTGACCTTGGCTCAAAATATAAAATATTGGGGCTCGTGCTCAGCACGGCCATGAGGTTTTTTTATGCCTATGATACATTAAGTCAAACATATAAGAAGTGACTTAACAGGCACTGAACTACTGAAATTGATATGCCCAACCTATTATTTTGGTGAAATTGATCTATTCACTGCGAAAAAGCATAGTTGAGATAACGTGCATTGTGATTTCCTGTTACTTAACATGCACTGAACTACATACAATAACTTTTTCCCAAAATGTTCCAGCCACTTGAACCAAGCTTCGTCTTATCAGCTCATTTAAGAAGCCTTCAGCGACATCCTCCATTCTTTCTTCTCCTCTTGGTATGATGAAACCCTCAGCCATCCACAACCGTATTATGTTTTCAGCCTCGAGCTCTTGATCTCCACATTGCTTTTGTTCTGCATCTTTAAGGAAAGACTGTATGAAGAGTAGCTCATTTCTCAGCAATCTAACTTCATCTCTGAGAGTTGTAAGAAGGGAAACTTGTTGTATGAGGATATCACCCAATTTTTGAACTGCAAATGACAGAAAGGCATCAGCCATTTTTAGGAATAATTACTTTCGATTGAAAAAAAGAGGAGGCTGTATATTGGAATACAAGTTGGAAAATGGGAGAAGAGATCATATTATACCCTCAGATTTCAGAAGCAATAAACATAAAAGGAAGACCTCAAATAATGTGTTCAAATGGTCCACTAATGTGAATAAAGTTTAGAAAAAACGAAATATGACCATGTGTTTTTTTGAAAAAAAAAAATCAACTATTAGACAAGGCAAGCAGTTCCCATTGTCTTAAAAGGACAAAGATGCAAGCTATGCGAAAGGTACATTTCAATAGAAGTATCTTCTTATTCTAACCAATCAAATTCATTCTACACCAATTGATATTATTCTATAAAGATTATGTTGATGATGCAGTTGAAGCAAATGGTGAAGAGATCAAATACACATAGGACACAAATTGCCATGCAAGATGTCATGTGGAATGCGTTTGTCTATTTGTTCAACTTGCACACCCTAAGTTGAAGGACATAAATGTGAGGTGAGACCAAGTTAAAGGGCATATTTACACATTAGTCTTAGTGTCGTTTAACACATTTATAGGGAACAAAAACCGAACAACAGTTTTCAACAACTATATCGAAAAGTGGCAGAATTCATTATCATCATTTAAGAGAGATTATCACTTATCACTTATATTACATCGCATGCTCTTCAAATGTAATCTAACCCAATTCGCTCAACCTGGTTAAGTTTGGGCTGGTTTTTGACCTGCCCATTCATTAGCTGAACCTATTTTAATCAAATCCACTCAGCCCATTAAAAATTGGGTTGATATGTAACTTGAATTGGCTCATGACAATTCTTGTCAAAATGTTTTTTAAAACTTTTTTTTTCAATTTGATATGTTATATATAGTCATAATAAAGAAAAAAGTAATTTTATTAGTACTAAAATAGTTTAAAAGAACAAATAAAACAATTAAGTTTAGTAAAAATTGGGTTGGGTTTGGTTGGGTCTTGACCCGATTATTATCTTAACCCTTATGACCCGCCCAAATTTAATCCAACCCACCCAATTGCTTATTTGTTCAATTTTAGACAAGTTTAATATTTACTTGTGCACATCTAAAATTAAAGGTCATAATTGCTAGCTGAAGCCAAGTTAAGTTTATGTTTATGTATTACTAGTTCTGCAAACGTGCGCTGCACGTTTGTCTTCTATTATGATCTAAAATTTATATAAATTTAATATCATGTCGATATAAATATTTATCACATTATATTTATAATATAAATATGATAAATCTTGTATTGATTAATATGTTTCTATATAAAGCTTACTTTTGCATCCAAAAATAAATGAAAAGAAGGATTTCAAATATAATCTTCTAGACTAAAATATCTAAATATATGTTTCTCTATACAAATACAAGGGTGACAACTAATTCTTTTCATTTAACTTTTAGTTATTTGTTTTGGAAAATAAGATATGTTGAATTGTGTAAAACTAATTAAAATAATATAGCATATGATGATATATGACATATCAAGGAGCTCTTGCTCTAAATTTAAGAAGTGCACCTAAACATTACTAATGTGGATGCAACAAAAAATTAGGTAATCAACATACTTAGATATGACCATCATTATTATCTATAATAATTTTCTTCCAAAGATTGTAGCTAGCTAGGTATGATATGAAACAGGAAAAACTAAGCTCTAATAAAATAAGGGGAATAAATTTAATGAAAGAATGCTAAATGTAGCACCTTTTCGATGATCAACTTAACATAATTAAGTGAAATGACAAAGAAAGGAAGAAGAGAGTTTCCATCTCACTTACCCAAAGTATGTAAATCAGTGAAAACTTGCTGAATTCCTTCAATAATTACCTAAAAATTAAATATTAAAAGAGAAGTTTTCAAAACATGAAAATGTAATAGTTACTTACTATATATGCTTGTTAGAAGGTCATCTTTATAAAAAGATGAATTTCAACCTCCGCAAAGATTTTAAACATCCGTTCCCATCACATTGCAAGCTCCATATGAAGTTTTAGAATGTACACGTACATTTTCTCCTGTAAAATATAAAAAAATATAATGAAAGTGATTAGTGATCAACTAATGTATTTAGAGTGAAATGAAAAGTTTGTTTTACAATCATGCATTTTTGCTATATAACCATTGGGTGACCTCTTTGCTACACAAATATAAAATTGACTCGGATAGAAATTACCCCAACTCTTCATTCTCCTTATTCATCATTATTATTGTTGGAGCAATAAGTGAACATTTCTCATAATTAATACTGTGCAACTCTTCATTCACCTTCTTTAATATAATTATTATAGCAATAAGTGAATGTTCATAGGTAATGGGAGAGTAATCTAGATTAGGAAGAAAATCAAAAGCCAAAAATGGATAAAATTAACAAGCAGGAATATACTGATTAGCATTAGTATAATAATATAATAGTATGATATAATTATTATTTAATATTTAATTTATTAACTAGGTAAATTACCCGTGCTTCGCACTGGATTGAACTATTTTGTTAAGCTTACATATGATCATTCAGTTATAGTCATATTTTCGATACATACACTACATTTTCAAGAACAGTTTGTCTTAAGGTAAAGCAGTCCTCCGAAATCTTAAAGTGCTATATTTTTTTTAATTTTCGTTTTTGTTATACAAAAATTATGATTCATAGAGAGATTTTGAAGTATAAGAAAGAAGTCTAAGAAAATCTCCATGAAAATAGTTGGTCAGAAGTAATCAAATTTTCTAAATTCCAAAAAGTTATATAGAACAACATCAGAGTTAAAGATGAGACAAATAATCCATAATTAACTAAATTCAAATAAAGGACCTTTGGCTCTTTTCTTATGAACTTCCATCAATCTCTTTTTTATTATAGTATGCCGTATCATGTAAATGTTTAAAATGACCCTAAAATTGTTAGCATCACAAATATTTTTCCTCATTGTCTCAGAATAGTCATTACTATTGCTTATGTTTCATATCACCGGCCCCACCTTATTTTGAATTGAACCATATTTATTGTTATGGTTATAGTATGCAGTTACAAAGAATTAATGCAATTATCAACCAAGTATAGTAGGTGGCATCTGAATGGAACTATTCACAACTAGATATTCTAAACCAAAATTTTGACACATAACATATTAAAATCTCAGAGCATGATTTTGTGAGCACTTGAACTCACAAATATCTACAAATAATAATAAAGACGACCTTACTTTCCTAACAATCAAGAAGAAAAAGGCATGTTGCTTAACACATTTTTCAAAGGTTGTATCCAAGTTTAGAGTTCACAAATTTAATTGAAAGAAGTCAAAAGAAAGAGTTATTACTTCTTTATCAAAAAAACAAAAAACTTTATCAAAAGAAAGAGTTATCACTAAAGCAAAAATGATATTTAACGAAAATTAATAGTTTAATTGTCGCTAAATATGTATTTTCAGAGGCAATTGTTACTCTCTATAAATGTCCCTAAAGTCTATAGCAACATTGAATCTAATGAAAATTAATTAATGTCGGTAAAGGCTATAGCACTCTTTGTTAATGTGCATATTTATTGCCGATAAAAACTATTTTTTTTATAGTGTATTTTGGACATTTGTTAGGTTCAAGAAAACTTGATCTCTTATTACGCACAAAAACAAGAGACGAAGAAATATGACTAATTAGTTAACTTGCGTTAAAAGAAGTGTATTAATTGTCTCTATACTAATATTCTAGGAAGAGTGCAATGGCATATAAAATGTTTCTACCTAAGAAAAAACAATCAAAATAATATATTAATTGTGGAAATCAAGAGAGCAATCATTTTGATTCTTTTAACAAACTTCATCATTGATTCCGTATTAGTTATCACATATTTGTTGTTGTGTGCTATAAAATATAGCACAACCCACAAACAATTTTTCCAAAAAGTATATGAAGAAACCTGTAAAAAGGGACAAAAGAGAAGATAAATTTTCAAACATCCTCATTGAATTTTTAACAGAGTTTAAAAAAAGTCACCAAAATAACAAAAAGTTATTGCAATAGATACATGAGTCAGTATGACTTGCAATAAAAGATTAAGTTTCATGAGATAGGAGGAAGAAAACTTTGAGGAACGAAAAACACTTCATAAGAAGCTTAATTAATGTATTTGAATTCAACTCCCCTATAGCAAAAAAAAAACCTACAAATAATAGTGATAGGAATAAAAGTTTGGTTTACTAAAAAACCAAATGTAATGAATTCAACCATTTCAGCAGCGTTATGAGTTGTGGACAGAGAGGTGCAAGAGTAGTAATGTCTCTTTGTAATTGAAATCAATTTTCTTTGTTTATATGAAGAAACATGTAGAAAAGGACAAAAGAGAGATCAATTTTCAATCATCCTTGCTGAAATTTTTAACAGAGTTAAAAAAAAGTCACCAAAATAGCAAAAAGAAATTGTCATAGTTACATGAATCACTATAACTTATAGTAAAGATTAAGCTCCATGAAAGAGGAGGAAGAAAACTTTGAAGAATGAAACAAACTTCATAAAAAGCTTAATTAATGTATTTGAATTCGACTACCCTAGAGTGGAAAAAAACCTACAAATAATAGTGGTAGGAAATTTCTCTATTTATAGAAAACAAAGAGTAGTGAGACCAAATCCTTATTGTGCCTTATCGGAATTGTCACAACTCTTTGAAAAAGTTAAATTTTTTCGGAAAGGTCACAACATTTCATAAAAGTTATAATTTTTCATAAAATTCTCAACTCTTCATAAAAGTCACAACATTTCATAAAAGTCACAACTTTTCATAAAAGTCACAAATTTTCATGAAAGGGGAAGGCTAGTTTTGGAAATAAATAAATTAAAAGGGAATTCAGGTTTGTGGTGGCGCCACGTAGGTGGGCCAAGAGTTCTCTTTTATATAAATATATGGTTAATAGCTTATAACATTTTAATTTAATGTAGGGGTAAAACGGTAATCTAACTTTTTCCTAATATTCTTCTAATTTATAGTAGGGATAAAATCGTAAATCAACTTTTAACTTTTTTGTTCCCACTTATAGTAATATATATAAATATAATATATAATATATATGATAATTAAGTAACTAACAAAGATATAATGTTCAAAAAATTAAAGCAATGTGGCAATCCCACCAAATTAGTCATGAGTCATGACATAAATTAAACTTTTTATTGTTTCACAAGGATGAATTGGGGTGAATTACTTCTTTAGGCCACTTGAGAAAAAATTATAGTTTTTTACCAAGATATTCATCTTTACATATAAGAAAATTATAAAATATTATATTTAACAATCGAAACAAATTTGAAATAAAAATGACCCAAATTTCATATTGGTTCCAAATACTTTGGGGCCAGAAGAAGAGAAGATTGAAGTGGAGAAAAATTGAGATTATGAGATTTCTTCTTAGAAACCTGCATTTCTCAACTATTTGAGGTAAGAATTGAACCCTCAAATTGTGGATCGAATTGTGATATCACAACTTTTAAAAATTGTGGGTTTTCGTTTTAGGCGTATTTTATTGGGTTTTGGTGTCTAATTGATATGCCCAACGAATTATTGTGGTGGAATTGATATATTCTCTGTGAAAAAAGCATAGTTGAGATAAGAATTAATACATAAATATGCCTTTAATTTGATCTCATTTCATAATTATTCCTCCAACTTTGGGCGTGGACAAGTAGACGTTTAAACTTGTATAAGTTGAACAAATAAACACACATGTCCTATGTGGCATCCTACATGACAATTTGCGTCCTACGTGGTGTCCTAAGCGTATTATGACACATAAGAATTATGTGTCTACTTATTTAACTTTATACAAGTTTAAGTGTTTACCACATCCAAAGTTGAAGGTCATAAATGTGAAATGAGGTCAAGGACACATTTATTGCCTTGAGATAACGTGCATTGTGATTTACTGTTACTTGAATTTATGAACCAAAATCTGTAAGTCATAAATGTGAAATGAGGTCAAGTTAAAGGACACATTTATTGCCTTGAGATAACGTGCATTGTGATTTGATGTTACTTGAATTTATGAACCAAAATCTGTACTTTGTCAACTGCCTTTTGTGAAAATCTGATGTGTGTCATCGTCTGTCTTTCGGTTTTGTTACTCAGTAATGGTATTTGGTGTTGTTTCTGTCATTGATGACACAATAATGTTGATCTTATTTAGTAGCATGGAATGAATGTGGCAGCATTTAAGTAGACGTAAGAGGGCATCATCTGTCATTCATGATGCAGTAATTGGATTATTTTGGTACGCATTGCATCTCTACTTTTGCATTAAAAGTGGCGTCTTTCGTAGTTTATTTTATAGAATCTGTCTAAAATAGAAACAATGAGGCATCGGATTTTTGAGCTTGTGTGTACAGAATCAGAAAACCCCAAAATTAGGTACTAAAGCTAGTTAGATAAATGAACTCCTTTGCTATGCAATCATGAAGAAAAATTATAAAAATTCTCCTTAATATACGAGCTTTGGTTCATTTAGTCCTAAATGTATAAACATAATGGAAATAGTCTTTAATATATTCCAAAAGAAGTGATCAATTGGTCCTAATTAAGCCGTCAAAGTAAAGACAATTGCTACTTTTGCTCTCAAATAAACCGAGACACTTGACATCTTCCTCCATACACGGCCTACTTAGGCCTCGAAACAGGGTAGCAACAATGCAAATCCTATAATGCTTTGTGCAAAAATCCATCTAAAGCTCACAATCAGTAGCTGGATGCAAATACACAGCATACTTTTCATTCTTTTTGGAAACTGATGCAACTTCAAACACTCATGTCTACCCAAACCTTTAATAACAAGCATGGCACTTGTAGCTGAATGCCAACTCTCCAAGTCCCGAAGATCAACAAAGACGAACAAACTCCAACTGATCAAAAATGTCTTCAAGTGACAGCTTCTTCTCCTGTTTAACCGAAATATTATTAACACACTATTTATGAAATAAGACTTCATGTATGCTTGAAAAGCTTCACGTCTTTCATTCTCTGGGGAATCTTGTTCAGCTTTTTACAGTGATCAATACGAAGACCTTTAATCAGAAGCATGGAACTTGAGGCTAAATGCCATGTGTCTAGGTTCTCAAGACAAGCAAGACTAAGGAACTCGAGTTGACGGAAGCTATTATCACTGCAGAATATCTCTTTTCCTTGATAAGCTCTAAGAAATTCGAGTTTTCTTAGGTTTGGCAACATTCCCAAAATAGGCATCGGATCTTCCATGAGTTTTGAGTCCAAAAGAACCATCATTGTGATGGAATTTGGTAACAGAGGCAGTTTCTCTACTCTCCCATCTAACCACAATTTCTGGAGCTTTTCACAATAATAAAGAAATTCAAGGTCTGGGAATGATTGACCACCTCTACAAAACAATTTGAGAGTGCTAAGGTTTTTCAATCTGCTAATGTTGTTTAGGGAGTAAGATTTGGTAATATCAATCATGCTTAATTCTAGGAGATTGACTAAATCAACAGGGTCAACATCTTTCCACTGATCACAAGAAATGTCTTTAAGAATTTGAAGACTAGTGAGTTTGCTTATACGTACCAGAGGTTCAGAATACGGAGCAACTAAATGCCTTAGATTTATTAGGTCAGCTGTCTCAGGGGGTAGTTGGCACAAATGTCTAAATTCACTTTTGACACAAAGTGTCTGTAAATTCTTGAGGTTGCCAATGGAGGAGGGAAGATTACCAATACCTCTCAAGCTTAAGAACTTGAGGCGGTACAAACTTCCTATGGCATAAGGTACAGTGCCACCAAGAGTATCCAAGTACAACACATATATATGTTGGAACACACTACTGAAGTTTATAAGATTCATGTTCCGAAAATCTGGATCGAAGAACATAATTGACCTCAACTTTAAGTTAGAAAGATCAAGTGAGAGGTACTTTTCTCCTTTATCATGAATGGCATGTCTGATACATAAGGAGGATATGGAGTGGTTTCTTGGATCATAAATGTCAAAGAAGTTTACCTCCAATGCCTTTTGTATGGCAAGATCACGAAGTAAATCATGAACCTTACATTCAGTAACTTTTTCCCAAAATGTTCGAGCCACTTGAACCAAGCTTCGTCTTATTAGCTCATTCAAGAAGCCTTCAGCGACATCCTCCATTCTTTCTTCTCCTCTTGGTATTAAACCCTCGGCCATCCACAATCGTATTATGTTTTCAGCCTCGAGCACTTGATCTTCTGGAAAAATACCAAAGTACAGAAAACACTGTTTGAGCGCAGTTGACAAATCATTGTAGCTTAATGATAGTATGTAGAAGATTTCAATAGAGTCATCTTCAATGTTCTTCCAAAGGCGGTCTTTCACCTTTTGCCATTCGCCTAGCCCCCTTTTATGCGAAAGTAGTCCGCTCAATACAACAATTGCAAGAGGTAAGCCTCCACACTTGTCCACCATATCCTTAGCTAGCCTCTCCATTGTGGAGGTCATTGCTTGAACATCAAGTAGTTTCCTACAAAAGAGATCCCAACTTTCTTCTTGGCTTAGGAAACGAAGTTTATGGACAAAACCTCTGCTGTCTGCTCTTTCAGCAACATCCTCTTTGCGCGTGGTGATAATAACTCTGCTGCCATTCTTGCTATCCGGGAATGCTCTTTTCAAACTCTCCCATGCTTCTCTCTGCCATAGATCATCAACCACCACAAGGTATTTGCGTTTTTTTAAAAGATCACGAAGGTAAATTTCTAGATCTCTTTCTGTCATCCTTTCCAACAAATCTAGAGTTTCCTTGGTGCAACCTTGGATGGATTTTATGATATACCTGAGGAGATCCACGGTGTTGTACTCTTGAGAAACACATATCCAAGCTCGTGTATGGAAGCTATTGACTATATCAGGACTGATGTACAGATTTCTTGCAAGAGTGGTCTTGCCTAAACCACCCATGCCATAAATGGAGATGACGCTTCGACAAGGCTCTGCTTTGAGAAGTTCAGATAGCAATCTTTCTACAACATCCTGATATCCAACAAAAATGTGATCCTGACCATCCACATAGGAGGTAGTTCTCCTCAATGTTGTAACAATGGCAGACTGATTGTTTGGCCGATTACTTGGTCCATCTCCTGCATTATTATTGATATTTGTAATACCATAAGTCTCTCGCTTGCGAGAGATATCCATAATTCGTTTCTTGAGTGAATGGAACTCCTTGGAGACTTTGTAGAATTTGGTCTCCTCCTTACAGATGCAAGCGCAAGCCTTGAGACAACTAGCAAATCCATCGCCACCTTTACCAGCCTTGAAGCTGTAAGTCTCTAGGATAGCGACAGCGTCATTTGCAATAGAGTTGATCTCAAACACCCATTGCTGAACTCTTTGATCTCTACTTTGCTTTAGTTCTGCATCTCTGAGGAAAGACTGCATGAAGAGTAGCTCATTTCTCAGCCATCTAACTTCATCTCTCAGATTTGTAAGCAGGGAAACTTCCTGAATGAGGAAATCACCCAATTTTTTAACTGCAAATGTCACAAAGGCATCAGCCATCTTCAGGACTCAGGAGTATTGATTTTTATCTGGAAAAGTTGGGTCTGTATATTGGAATACAAGTCAAAAAATGAGAGATAGTGATATACACTCAGAAACAGTTGACATTAATAGTGATTAAAGTTGAGTAAAAACAAAAGACATAATACATAAACATGACCCTTAACTTGGCTTCAACTGACAACTATGACATTTAACTTTGGGTGTGCACAAGTAGACACTTAAAATTGTATAAAATTGAACAAATAGACATATTCGTCCTACATGACAAATTTGTGTACTACGTGGCATCCTACATGTATTATGCCACGTAGGACACATGTGCCTACTTGTTCAATTTCATATAAGTTTAAGTGTCTACTTGTGCACACTCAAAGTTGGAGAGCATAGTTGTCCGCTGAAGCCAAGTTAAGGGTGAAATATGTATTAAAGCTTCTTTAATAACCATTACACAACATGTGGGAAAATATATGTATGTAGAAAAGTCTAAAAGTAAATAATTATATGTTGTACAATGGTCCACCTAATAAAAAGATTTATGATTGCCAAATATGTCAAACACGAATGTGGAAAATGAAGAAGAAAAATTAGAGCAATGAAAGTGAAATGTGACCTATTTGACTGGGCATGAGAAAATCAAAGTGTTCCCATTTGAAAAAATTAGAGTAATGAAAGTATATATGGAGAAAAGTCTATCAGTAATAATTATGTGTTGTCCAATTTAATGGTCCACCTAATAAATTTGTTTGGGTATGGTGATAATTACATCCACAATTTTGTATTGAATTTAAGTTATAGAATTGATGATGAATGTAAATATTTAACTAAAAATATTCATTATATCTTAACTCTTCTTTTTTATTTTTCCTTTTAATAGAAATATTTTCTTGTTATATCTAACCATATCAAATTCTTTATACACTGATATTGTTATAGATTTTTTCTCTCTCCATGGAAAATTATTTTCTTGTTAAGTTCATAGACAATAACAAATAAGAAAGCTAAGGGAAAGGTACATTATTTCCTTTTAAGGTTAGAATACGTTAGGCGAAAAAGGCATGTCCTTAAATTTGAGCGAGTAAACTAGACTTCTAAGGATTTGATTATTTTGGTATGCGTTGGCCCAGAGGCGTATCTAAGGGGGTCACCGGGTTCACGTGAACCCTTGATCCCCTCCCGAAATAATATATAGTAGTTTTATAATTTTTTTAAAAATATTGAAACATAGATGCGTGAACCCACATTTCAAGTATCACATAATGCGATTATGACTGGGTGCACCTCTCTCCGCGAGGTTAGAAAGTTGAATTTTATATTTATCTTCTTTTATTTTTCTTTCTAAAATTAGATAACACTTCTCTAAGTGGTAATTGGTATATAAGAATTAATTTTAGACCTATAATTTTAAAGTTTTAACGGTTTTTAGTAGTAAAAACCTAAATGTCGAACCGTTCAAATTTATATCATAGATCAACCTTTATATAACAGTGCACTCATTATCTCAAAATCCTGGATACGCCTCTGATAGCGTTGCATCTCTAACTTTGCAGTAAAAGTAGTATCCTTTTATAGCTTGTTGAATCTGCCTGAAACCAAAAACCAAAAACTTAAGATACCAAAGCTAGTTAGATAAATGAACTCCTTTGCTATTGAAGGAGGAACAAAAAACACTAAATTGTGGACAAGAGAGTATCATATACTATTTTAAATATCATTTAACATATAAAGCATCATCTTAAATGTTGATAAGCAAGAGAACATACAGTAGAACAATTAACTAAAACATCACAAATATCATTTTTCCATTGACAGCTTCTTCTCCTGTTTACTTATAATGTTTGGACTGTCATTTGCAGCAGAGTGAGTAAAAGGAATTAAAGAAATAGTCATTGGGGATTGAGATTTATTACCTCTATGATTATGAAGAGGCCGAAATAGGACATCAATATATCCTTGAAAAGCTTCATCGAAAAGGAGTTCTCTCCACGTCTTTCATTCTCTCAGGAATCTCTTTTAGCTTTGGACAACGATGGATACCAAGACCTTTAATCAGAGGCATGGCACTTGTGGCTAAATGCCATCTTTCCAAGTTCTCAAGACAATCAAGACGAAGGATCTCCAGTTGACTGAAGCTGTTATCACTGCATGTAATTTTTTTTCCTTCATAAGCTCTAAAAAATTCGAGATTCCTTAGGTTTGGCAACATTCCCAAAATAGGCATCGGATCTTCTGTCAGTTTTGAGTTCTCAAGAGTCAGCGTTGTTATGGAATTTGGAAATTGGTCCGACAGAGGCAGTTTCTAAATTCTCCCTTGTAACCACAATTTGTGGAGCTTTTGACAAGAATTAACAAATTCAAGGGCTGGGGAATGATTCATCATCTTTACACAACAATCTGAGAGTGCTAAGGTTTTTCAAGCTGCTAATGTTGTTTAGGGAGTAGGATTTCGTAATATAATGCATACTTAATTATCGAAGATTGACTAAATCAATAGGGTCAATATCTTTCCACTGATCACAACAAATGCCTTTAAGAACTTGAAGACTTGTGAGTTTGCTTATACGTTTCAAGAGGTTTTGAATACAGAGTAACCAAATGTCTTAGATTTATTAGGTCAGCTGTCTCGCGGGGTAGTTGGCATGAGTACCCATAGTCATTGACAAGAAGTGTCTGTAAATTCTTGAGGTTGCCAATGGAAGAGGGAAGATCATAGATACCTCTCAATTTTAAGAACTTGAGGTGGTACAAACTTCCTATGGCATCAGGTACTATAGACATATTGCCAACATGCATCTCCAAGTACAACACATATAGATGTTGGAACACATTACGGAACTTTATAGGACTCATATTTAAAAAATCCGGATCAAGGAACACAAGTGACCTCAACTTCAAGTTAGAAAGATCAAGTGTGAGATACCTTTTTCCTTGACTATGAATTGCATGCCTGAGACACAAGGAGGATATGGAGTGCTTTCTTGGATCATAAATGTCCAAAAAGTTTATCTCCAATGTTTTTTGTACAGCAAGATCGTGAAGTAGATCATGAATCCTGCATTTACTAACTTTTTCCCAAAATGTTCTTGCCACTTGTATCAAGCTTCGTCTTATCACCTCATTCAAGAAGCCTTCAGCAACATCCTCCATGATTTCTTTACCTGTTGGTACGAATCCTTCAGCCATCCACAACCATAATATGTGATCAACACGGACCACACAATCTTCTGGAAATATACCGAAGTACAGGAAACACTGCTTGAGCGCAGTTGACAAATTGTTGTAGCTCAATGATAGTATGTAGGAGAGTTCAATAGAGTCATCTTTAATGTTCTGCCAAAGGTTTTCCTTCACTCTTTGCCATTCTTCTAGCCCTCTTTTATGTGAAAGTAGTCCGCTTAATACAACAATTGCAAGAGGTAAACCTCCACACCTGTCCACCATATCCTTAGCTAGCCTTTCCATCGCTGAGACCATTGCCCGAACATCAAGTAGTTTCCTTCAAAAGAGATCCCAACTTTCTTCTTGGCTCAGGAAACAATGTCTATAGACAAAGCCTTTGTTATCTGCTCTTTCAGCGACATCTTCTTTGCGTGTGGTAATAACAACTCTGCTGCCATTCTTGCTATCCGGGAATGCTCTTTTCAAACTTTCCCATGCTTCTCTATGCCATAAATCATCGACCACCACAAGGTATTTGGGTTCTTTTAAAAGATCACAAAGGTAAATTTCTAGATCTCTTTCCGTCATCTTTTCCAACAAATCAAGAGTTTCCTTGGTGCAACCTTGGATGGATTTTATGATATTCCTAAGGAGATCCATGGTGTTGTACTCTTGAGAAACACATATCCAAGCACATGTATGGAAGCTAGAGACTATATTAGGACTGATGTAAAGGTTTCTCACAAGAGTGGTCTTGCCTAATCCGCCCATACCGTAAATGGAGATGACGCTTCGGCGAGGCTCTGCTTTGAGAAGTTCAGCTAGCAATGTTTGTACAACATCCTGAAAGCCAACAAAAATGTGATCCTCATCTACATATGAGGAAGTTCTCCTCAATGTTCTAACCATGTCAGACTGATTGTTTGGGCGATTACTTGGCCCTTCTCCTGCATTATTGCTATCTCTAATGCCATAAGTCTCTCGTTTGCAAGAGATATCCATGATTCGATGCTTGAGTGAGTGGATCTCCTTGTTAATGTTGTAGAATTTTGCCTCTTTCCTGCAGATGCAAGTGTAAGCCTTCAGATGACTAGCAAGTCGATCGTCGTCAGCTTTACCAACTCGAAGCTATAAGTCTCGAGTATAGCAACGACGTCATTAGCAACAGAGTTGATTTCAAACACCCATTGTTGAACTCTTTGATCTTCAACTTGCCTTTGTTCTGCATCTTTGAGGAAATACTGCATGAAGAAGAGCTCATTCCACAGCCACTGCACATCTTGTCTGAAAACTGCACATGTTGTTCTCTTGTGGCCAATATTTTTACATATTGAACACTATCGAACCGGATACTTGAATGACTATCAGAAATTATGCACAACTCATCAATATCATCTACATAACTTCTCATTTGTTCAAAAAATGTTGATATGAGACATCATATTCTTTCACCACAACACAAAAAGTCATCGAAAAAATATGATTCTCTGCATCTTGCGTCACCGCCGATAGTAAAACTCCTTCATTCTTGCTCTTCAAAAATGTCATGTCAACGGCTATGACTTTTCTCAATTGTTGAAAACCTTGAATCCAAGCCGCATAGACTACATGTAAGTCTAAAATCTTTTTTCAAGCAAGCAATATGCAATGAAGTGACTAGTTCTTCTTTGTTCTTGAATGTCATTTCTATATAAAAACTTGTTTCATCATCTTGAAGATTGTTCAACTGTTTTGACTGAGAACTACCCACTATATCAACAATGGGTGTAGGTGTTTGGTCCTCATCCACATAATGTCCAATCTGATCATCTAAAATATTCATGTTCATCCCATTCAATTCATTATTTAACATACTTTGTTGGTCTTGTTCTGCATTTAATAATGATTGTATAGGAAAGTTGAGTGGTTATATACAATTAAAAATTATATGCACAATCATTGTCCCAACAAGTCAGTCATCTATTCCAACAAGTAGGTCATCCGTTGTAGCAGATGACTTACTCGTTGCAACTGATGAGCCACTTGTTGGATACATGTTCAGAACCAAAAACTTATCCAATATGTAAGTCAATTTTTGTAATAGATGAGTTATATGTTGCAATAGGTAACTCATCTGTTGCAATATATAACTTACATGTTTGGACAAATTTTTGGTTTTGTCCCAGTTTGGTCTGGTACTGTAACATGTGTCTAACGGGTAAGTCATCTGCTACAACAGATGAGTCATTTAGTACAGCAAATTATTCATATGTTGCAATAAATGAATTATCTATTGGGACAAGCTTCTTAGTTTTTTCCCAATTTAGCCTAGTACTGTAATATATATCCAACAGGTAAGCCCTTTGTTGCAACAGATAAGTCATCTGGTGCAGCAGATGACTCATCGATTGCAATAAATGAATTATCTGTTGGGACATGCTTCTAGTTTTATCCTAGCTTGGCATGATACAGTAATATGTATCCAACAAGTAAGCTATCGGTTGCAACAGACAACTTACCTGTTGTATACGCGACTGCAAATTAGTAAAGAAACACTCAAAATACCCAAATGAGAAACTAGACTAAAAATCATTAGTTTTACTTATCAAAATCACATATGATATAGAAATGAAATTTGGTCCCGTAGCAGCAGTACCAACAATGTCAATGTCTGACAAACAACAGAAGAAGAAGAAGAAGATGATGAACAAGAAGAAGAAGAAGGAAGAAGAAGAAGAAGAAGTGTAACAACCATAAAAGAAGCAACAACAATAAAAGAATAGCAAGAGAGAAAAAGGAAAAGGGTTAGCTGTTGGTGCCCCTTTTTTCCCTCAATTTCTTATTATTTAGGATTTTATATAAAATGGGCCAAAGTGTAGAATAAAAAAACTTGGGAATGAGAAATTCATCCCCTTAATCCTTAATTTAAAAATTGTCACCCCTACTCAATAATTAAGACTTGAGTCACCTACACCTAATTTTGAAACTTTTGTATCACCCTTAATTCATTGTCCCAAGTTTGTGCAAGTCCTATAACCCCTTGAAACCATTTTCAACCATTATAAATATATCATTTTAACTTATTTTTACATCAGCTGTGATAACATGCTTAAGAAGCGCGTGAATGAGGAAAATTTATCTTCAACCAGTGGAAATATGACACGTAGCTTGTCAATTTGATCTCCCAATTATTTCATCTACTTAACTTAACGAATAGGGCAACAAAATTGAAGAAAACCCAAGTTCTGAGCGAAAAACTTTAGCGGAGTAAAAATAAATGTTGAATGCTCCATCCCAGCCCCGCCGGCAAAGAAGGGAGAGAAGAAACCAGAGAATGAAACAACAAAATCTGTCTCCGTCGCTGAGGAAATCAGCTTCTCGTGGATGAAATTCTTCGCCGGCAACGAGCCTAAAAGGTGTTTTGTTTGACGGACTGAGACTGTGTTATTCAGTTACAACTCAATCCTTTCATGGAAATTCGATCTGAAACAATAAAAAAATACCCATAATTTAAAATTGAAATTATTAGAGAATGGTCAATTAGTTGCAGTATCTGATAAAGATACAAAATGTGCAGAGTAAGTTTTTTGGAATACACATTCCATGACAAATTGATAATCTAAACATCAGATTTATTGTTTGATTCGCTTAACTTGTCTAGTTCATGGTTGCATTTGAAAAAAAAAGAAGCAATAGTTTAAGCGGAAAGAAGGAGAAGAAAGGAGAGAGTGAAATGAAATATCTAGTTGGGTTTAGAGGCTGAAATGTGAACGGATTTGGGTTTTACCCGATCTTTTATTAAATGGGTGATAGAAAATAAATTATATATTTATTTTTTTGGAGTGAACACACGCGCATGCATTGAGATTACCATTGTTGTTCAAATGGTGTATTTATAATGGTTGAAAATTGTTTCATGGTGTAATAGGACTTCCAAAAACTTTAGGTGCCTACTTCAAAAAATGATTTAAGTTCAATGGGATAACTATGTATTTTCTCTTTAACTTATAATCTTCTTGTGTATGAAGTACAGTTTTGTTGTTGTATTGATATGCCCAACCTATTATTTTGGTGAAATTGATCAACTCACTGTGAAAATGCATAGTTGAGATAACGTGCATTGTGATTTCCTGTTACTTGAATTTATGAACAACAATCTGTACTTTGTCAACTGCCTTTCTGTGAAAAACTGACGTGTGCCATTGCATTTCCATTTTGTTACTCTGTAGTGGTATTTGGTGTTGTTTCCGCTATTCATGCTATGCAATCATGAAGTGAAAATGATCAAAATGCTCCTTAATATACGAGCTTTGGTTCCATTTGGTCCATAATGTATAAACATGATGGAAATAGTCTTTAATGTATTCCAAAAAAAAAGTGATCAATTTGGTCCTAAGCCGTATAAGTAAAGACAATCACTACTTTAGCTCTCAAAATTAACTGAGACCCTCGACATCTTCCTCCATACACGGCCCAATAATCGAAGATATTCTATGCTTTCTTCCATAGTCTATTGAATATATTTACCATACAATTGCATTTTTTTCAAGCCCTACCCTGCATCGAAAGTTCTCCCATGGCTCTTTCATGTTAGGACTAGGAATTTTGATGTGGTTTCTGAAATCAAATTGAACGATATGAGAAGGTACCTTTGTTTTGTAGTTTGATAGCTCATTTGCAATGCACATATCGTGATAATATCGAGGGATCATGAATGTTACTACTTAATGCCTAGAAAATTGAGATAGACCAAGTTGCATATGGCATCGATCAGGTGGAACAATTAATCAAAACATCATAAAATCATTTTTGCTTAGAATCCCAAAAACAATTCTCTTTAAACCAATTCCACACACTCAAAAAGCTCAAAACAAATACAATTTAAACACTAAAAACACACTCCTGAAACCTGATTAATGCTCCCTTCAACTGCTTCTTTCTCCCCCCTGCTCATGACGGTATCAAGTGTCAACCAAATGATATATTGCTCATTAAACTCAATGTATGTTTGGTACGATAAAATTCATTTTCGAGGAAATATTTGTAATTTGCTTACAAAAATAGTTTCATAAAAAAGGGTGAGAGTCATTTTTTATAGAAGTGTATTTAATGTAAAAAAAAGGGATAATACATATATTTGACCTTAAACTTGGCTTCAAATTTTAACTTTGACCTCCAACTTTCATAGTGCACAAACAAGCACTTTAACTATCCAATCTTTTAATAAATAAACACGCGATTTTTGGAGCCAAGAGCGTGAAATGCAAACGCTGCCACGTGTATTAGCGAGCCACTCAATGGCTGCCAACTAATTAAACACTTTACACGTCTATTTTAGAACTAAAAATAAAATAAAATTAATTAAGGGTAAAGTTGTCATTTCAGCATTTTTTTCACTGTTGTGTGCCTCAAAAATTACTTCTCACTCGCGCAAAATGCGTGCACATCACGCGTTTTGCCAGGTAAGACACGCGTGTTTATTTATTAAAAGGTTGGATAGTTAAAGTGTCTATTTGTGCACTTTGAAAGTTGGAGGTCAAAGTTAAAATTTGAAGCCAAGTTTAAGGTCCAATATATGTATTATGCCTAAAAAAAAAGATAGAAAATCAAAACTAATACTAACATATTACCTCTACGATTATGAAACAAGCCAAAAAGGAGTTCTGTCCACGTCTTGCATTCTCTTGGGAATATGAGATAGATGTGGACAGTATTTGATGTCAAGACCTTTAATTGAAGGCATGGCACTTGTGGATAAATGCCATGTTTCTAGCTTGTCAAGACGATGAAGATGAAGGAACTCGAGTCGACTGAAGTTGTTATCACTGCACGTTATTTCTTTTCCTTCATAAGCTTCTTCTAATTCGAGATTCCTTAGGTTTGGCAACATTCCCAAAATAGGCGTCGGATCTTCCATGAGTTTTGACTTCCAAAGAACCATCATTGTGATGGAATCTGGAAACAGAGGAAGTTTCTCTATTTTCCCTCTTAACCATAATTTC